>JAABOM020058983.1:0-13299 GCA_011800125.2 Solanum clarkiae
ATAATAATAATAATAATAATAATAATAATAATAATAATAATAATAATAATAATCATGATGATGATGATGATGATGATAATAATGAAAGTAAACAATTTGTTTTTAAAAAATAATGATAACAAACAAACTTTAAAGGTTAAAAAAACATAATTATTGAAAACAAACTCATTTATTTTTAAAAGTTTTAAAAATTCCTATTTAATTAAATGACAATTTGAAATAGGTCATAGGTCGGTCAAAATTGGGTATCAACACTCTCGCATTTGATGCTATGAGTATATATATACTCTAATGGTATCAAAAAAGAAGACAGAATGTTTCAATAAAATTGTTTGATACTTTCAAAGTATGTGTGTGTATGTATGTTCTAATGATATCAAAGAGGAAGAAACAGTACTTCAGTGAATATACTACTCAATTACTCCTTTATACAATAAGAGTGTATAGACTCTAATAGCACCAATCGTGTATACTAACATTGTATAAAATTGTGTATTGCATGTATCAATATTATATAAATAGTGTATAAATGTGTATCGATATTGTATAAATTATTTATAAACATGTGTCATATTATATAAATACGCATGGAATGTATCAACATTATATAAATGATGCATAATTCGTGTATCAATATTGTACAAATAATTGTGTAATGTATCAATATCGATATTTATTTGATCATCATGTATTCACACCTTAATAAAATAAAAGAATAAATAAAAAATAATAAAATAATTTTAAAAAAAGTCAAAAAGAAGTGAAACAATTAAAAAAGAAAAAAATTTAAAAAGAGCAAATAAATTTTTTTTAACATGGACATTTTTTTAAAAAAATTGTAATAGACAAATGGATTAAAAAAATAATTTACCCACTACATTAAAAAAAATAAAGAAGAAGAAGAAGAGAGACAAAGAAAGAAAGAAAGAAAGAAAGAAAGAAAGAAGAACTGGCCACAATTTTAAGGAAGAACAAGAAGGGGCTTATGTGGCGAAGGCCAAATGGTCATTCCTAATCAAATTGTAAAACAATAGCCCAAGAGTGTTGAAATTAGTCATTTTATGTAATAAAGAAATAGTCGGCTACTTTTTGTGTAAATGATTTTTCTTAATGGCTTGTGGGTGTAATTATCTCTAAATAATTCATAATTGGATCCATTTTGTGTTGTTTTCCTATTGCTTTGTTGGATTTTATTTTTTTTATTTTTTTTTAAAGATATCCCTAAGTATATTCAGGTGTAATTTTTTTTTTAATTTTACTTTTATATAATTTAAAATTTATTTGGTACAATAATAGATTTATATAAAATAAGTTTTGATTTTGTTTTAAAAACTCTAATAATCAATTCGATTCAATCAGTAAATCAATTTTTTAAAAGACCATTGATAACCCTAACTATAGTGCTTTTATCATAACATATTTGAAATCCTATTTGATTAATTTCTTGCATTTGTGCATTCATGTTTAATTTATGTCATGCTCCGAGTCTACACCCTAAACGTGACTTGCACTCAGAATCATTTTTGATCCCAAGCGGACTATTTGGCCTGGCTACTTACTTAGCGGAAGACTTAAATGATCATGGAAAGGCTTCAAAAATAACAAGCTAAGATCATCAACTGTCTGCATAAACTGAAATGTAAAAAATCTCGACAATAACTGAAATAAACAAGGACTGAAATACTTGATGCATAGTCTATGGAACATCTAACTAGAACAGTCTAAAAGGACTACCGGGACAGGTCCCAAAGTAGACTAAATTGAATAAAATGCTGAAAGTAATATAGATAACTTCAAGAGCCTCTGACTGAGAAGAGGCCTTATCGATAACTGGATGTGTCTGGTCCTTAACGAAGTGGCTGCTAAGGAACTCTGTCACGTGCATCTGCATCATAAAACGACGCAGGTCCTATGGACATCAGTACGTAGAAGGTATTGTTTGTAAGATGGCCAATACAGGAAATCAGGATGACGCAACATTTCAAAGTACATAATCATATCTCAAAACAGAATAACATAAGTGATAAATACTCTATATACGAAAAATAAACATGCTGACAATAAACATGCTAAAAAGCTGTATGAAAAAACATAACTTGCTTTAACTTGGAGAGTTTCTCTAACCGACAACTACAACTATAAGCTTCGTGGAGATAAAGTGTCGTGGCCACACTGCCAGAGCCGTCCCGTACTTTGCCAGGGTAGGGGACAGAAAACTAGGGGAGTGAATCCATCCCAAACTGGGCCATCTCAGTAGCAAGTAAAGAGTTGTACCTTGGTATAATCCTATCCTACACTGGCTATGTAATTTATGAGTTCAAGTTATTATCATTACTCTAAATAATATCGGTGCTCAATACTACTCCTAAAATTATTATATGCTTATACTTAAAAGAATATTCTTGCTAAAAGTATTACTTCCTTCTCTTTGAGACTTAGCCCAACTTAACTTTCTAACTTTATCATTTTGACTCTTTGGCTTGACCGAAACTAGTATCTTTTCAAATATTTTAAAACATACTGGGTTACTCAGCTACAGGGCAAGAGCAAATTGTAAAAATACTTCTTAAACTTTGTTTAAACTGTAAGCTTTATGAGTGTTTCATGAAATATATAAGAAATTTACAAAAGTTCATCGATAGCTATAAATATTGGTTCAATTACGTGATTGCATACTAAAATCAGTAAAAGTCATGCTTGTATATCAAGAGGAATGCATGAACAAACATTTGTATGAAATTAGCTAGTTCTGGACGAAATCTTGACTTCACCTTGAAAACACAATCTTGGGTAGAAATTGGAGATTTAATATACTAAAACATTACTAAAATAATATTTGGAGGGCCTTACATACCTGGGGAAAGAGTTCTTGGAATACTTGAAGAGATTCTTGAATGCCCTAACTGGTTCTTGGTTTTACGCTTTAATTTTTTTGAACTTATTCTAATGTTTATGAAAAAGATACTACATTTTTATGAATAAATGAAGATACTACATTTTTATGAATACAATTTGCATTGATCGCAAATTCGATCTCGGATTTGTGAATAGAGCATGGGAATGGTGTCACAATATATCCCCCTTGAGATCATTCGTCCTCGAATGATAACGATATGAAAATTTAGCTCAAGGCTCGATATTAGGAGTTTCTTGGGTTTAGCGGGGCACTACCGAAGGTTTGTGAACGGTTTCTCTTCACTTGATTCCCCTTTGACAAAATTGACACAAAAGAAGACAAAATTTGTTTGGACCGATGAATGTGAAAAGAGTTTCTAAACTTTGAATGACAAGCTTATCTCCACTCCTATTTTAGCTTTACTGGAAGGGCTAGAAGGGTTTGTGATTTATTGTGATGCTTCTAGGGTTGGTTTCGGGTGTGTATTGATGATAAATGGAAAGGTTATAACATATGCCTCTAGTCAGCTAAAGAGAGCGTAATTATCTTGCCTATGATCTTAAATTGACGGTCGTCGTGTTTTCTTTGAAAATATGGCGTTATTATTTGTATGGGGTTCATGTAGATGTATTTACTGACCATAAGAATCTCCAATATGTGTTCACACAAAAATATCTTAACTTGAGGCAAAGAAGGTGGTTAGAGCTCCTTAAAGATAATGACATGAGTTTGCACTACTATCCCGATAAAGCTAATGTTGTGGCCAATGCTCTAAGTATAGTATCCATGGGTAGTCTAGCTCATATCGATGATGGTAACAAGGAAGTGGCTATAGAAATACACCAGTTGGCTAGGTTGGGAGTGATGTTGGATGAAGTTGAAAATGGTGGTGTAGTGGTTTTTGATGGTTCCAAATCTTCTTTGTTTGAAGAGGTCAAGTCCAAACAAGACCTTGATCCTGCCTTGCTAGAATTGAATGCTTTGGTGAAGGATGATAAAGTGGAGGTTTTCTCCCAAGAGGGAGATGACATCCTTAGATACCAAGGTATGCTATGTGTGCCTGATGTTGATGACTTAAGGGAGTTGATTTTGGAAGAGGCCCATAACTCATGATACTCTATTCACCGCGGTTCTACAAAAATGTATAGAGACTTGAGGGAGACTTATAGGTTGGGTGGTATAAAGAGGGATATTTCCAAGTTTGTAGCCGGTTGTCACAATTACCGACAAGTGAAGACGAACATTAAAGTGTAGGTGGCCAAGCTCAAGACATAGAAATTCCTACTTAGAAGTGGGAAGAGATCAACATGGATTTTATGATTGGTTTGCCAAAGACTAGGAAACACTTTTATTCTATTTGGGTTATTATTGATAGAATGACTAAGTTGGCTCACTTTTTACTGGTTAAAACAACTTATGGTGCTGAAGATTATGCCAAGTTATATGTCATGACCTAAGCATAGGGCCTAGACATGACACGACAAATAGGAACCCGAAGGGGCCCAAACAAGCCTCTTAGCATATCATACACACATCCTGGGTTGTGGAAGCAAAATAAACAACAACAAGAGATATAAATAAGGGAAACGGGACTAAGGAAATTCTTGATATTTTATAAATCATAAGAGAGTCGAAGCTCAATATATAAGAACATCAATTGTTCCAACAACACCTTCAAACATAGATTGGAGTGGCAGCCAAGACACTCTCCGGGCTCACCCTCATAGTATCAAATGTTCAACATAAGGAAATAACAAAAGGAAAGAGTAACATAGATAGCATCCTCAGACTTGAGGACTCACAAAAGTGTATCTCCAAATCACGAATTAGCCACATGAAGGATGATCGAGAGGTGCTCTGGTTCTTACATGGTAACATCATGTAAGCATAGAGTATGCTTAGTACGTTTGAATATACCAAATATGTAAGATACAATACGACAAGACATAGGCAACTAAGTCAAAATGCATAATCATAAGCAGTGGATAAGTATAATATCAATATGACATGCATGATCAATATTTAAGATAACATTCTTGTATATCTTATAACTTGTAATTATAGATTACATATGTAGAAAGAAACCATATCAACATAGGACAAGAAAACTATTACTTGATCTCTAAGGCATGCCACCACTTTGGAAGGTGATTAAGGTACCTACCCCTCAAGGTGGTAGTACGGGCATGCCAGCCCCCGACATGGTGATGAGGTACATACCCCTCAACATGGTAGTTCGTGCATGCCACCCCCTGAAAAGGTGATTGACGTACATACCCCACAATGTGGTAGTACTGGCATGCCACCCCTCAACAAGGTGATTGAGATATATAACTCTCAATGTGGTAGTATGGGCATGCCGCCCTCCGACAAGGTGATTGAGGCTTGTCACCCCCTCTACAAGGTGATTGGGCATACCATCTCCCAATAAGGTGTGGTCAACTCACAACACTATAGATACCTTTTATAAATTCTTAATCATCATAACGACACTTGACTTGTAAACCATGCAATAGATCATCATAATTCAAGAATTCTTGTCAAGACATTTTATCAAACACTTGGCGAGTGTGTAATGTTAGTTCAAAATTATTCAATTCAAGAGTGAATTAATATGATAAAACTTAATATAAATCAATCAAGAAACACATAGTAAAATCCTCATGTAAGATATCTTGAAATCCATCATCAATTCTCATAATAGATCATAGTTTCGTAGCTCAAAATATACATAGTCTCAATAGACAAAACCAATTCATAGTATAAGCTTGAAATAAAAAAACATACATATTTTATCAACATTTCATAAAATCCCAACATAATTTGTAATGAAAATTCATTATAAAAGACACCCGTAGAAGATACAACTTGGAAACAAGCAATTTTTCATAAAAAGGAGAGTTGGGCTCCATAGGTGGAAGGACCAAATGGATGAAACCCACATACCTCAAACTTGAGTTTTCTTGATGTATTCTTGAAGGAGACTTGAAGCTTGAATGGAGTTCTTGAGATCCGGAATTAAGCTTGAGACACTTGAATTTGGATGAAATATTTGATTAACTGTTAGAGAGGGTCTTGAGTGATATAGAGTTGAAAAATGGCTAAGTATAGGTGTTTTTCCGCATAAGTGGGCATAGGGCTATGAGCCCAAAGCCGTTGGGCTGAAATAGAATTTCAGGGAAAAATTAACACTGATCCTGGCGTGTCACGACCAGGGGGTGGATTGCCACTGGAAATCATAATTTTTGGAAAAATTATTTTTTGCTATGGGTCCTCTAAAATCAGGGTTATATCCATTTTTCACTGAATTTTATCCCTGATCTAGAATATGAAGTCAGATTTTCGATATCACGCACGGATTTTGAGATGTATGGAGATTATGATTATGGGCATTTCCGTAACAAATTTTTGGGGTGTTTCAATATCTCCCCCCTTGTGAACATTCATCTCAGAATGCCAAAGAAATGTACATAAGAGAAGTAATCAAGAATATTTCAGCCCGACATGAATGCAACAACGCATTTAAGCATCATGTTCAAAAATCTAAACATGAGTGTCAAAAATCACCATGAACTTGTCAACATAAACATGAATGCATGCAAAATGACATAAGGACTGGAACTTAAGACTTGAATTGATATAGGGGAACTTAAATTAGTACCTCTAACTTGAGTAGAGTGGAAGAGGTACAGATATCGCTTTCTCATGTCCACCTCGGCTTCCCATATGGCACTTTCAACTTGTTGGTTTCTCCAAAGAACCTTGATGGAAGCTACATCCTTGTTTTTAAACCTCTTCACTTATCTATCCAAAATTTCTCCCGGAATCTCCTCATAAGTCAAATTATCTTCTACAACACCTACAACATCCAAAGGCACTATAGCATAAGGATCATCCACACACTTTCTCAAAATGGACATATGGAAGACCGGATTTACCATGTCCCTCTTCATAGACAACTCCAACTCATAAGCAACCTTATCTACTCTCCTCAAAGCTTTATAAGGACCTACAAACCTTGGGCTTAATTTTCCCCTTTTTGCCAATCGAACCACACCCTTCATCGGTGAGACATTTTGGTAGACCCAATAACCAACCTTAAACTCAAGATCTCTTCTCCTCACATTGAAATAGGATTTTTGTCTACTTTGGGGATATTTTGAATCTCTTCGTAATCGACCTCGCCTTCTCTAAGGCTTCCATCAACAAATCCAGACATAGTAAAGCCATTCCACCACTTTAAACCACTCTACCAAAACACTTCCCGCAAGTCTCTATACATCTTTGTAGAACTGGGGTGAATAGAATAGGACGAATTATGGGCTTCCTTCAAGATCAATTCTTTTAAATCACCCACATTTGGCACACACAACCTACCTTGGCACCTAAGGGAACCATCTCCCCTTTGGGTGAAAACCTCCACTTTACCATTTCTCACCAAGGCCTTCAACTCTAGCAAAGCGGGTTCAAGATCTTGTTTTACCTTTACCTCCTCAATCAATAAAGATTTAGAACCATCAACAATCATTACTCTACCATTATCAACTTCATATAACCTAACCCCCAATCTAGCCAACCCGTAAAGCTCTCTAGCCACCTCTTTACCACTATCATCAACATGAGCTAGACTACCCAAAAACACCTTACTTAGAGCATCGACCACAACATTAGCTTGCTGGGACGATAATGCACACTCATATCATAATCCTTAAGGAGCTCTAGACACCTTTTTTGTCTCAAGTTAAGATCTTTTAGGTGAACACTTATTGGTGACTCTTATGATCAACAAGCATATCAATATGAACCCTATATGAATAATGACGCCAAATTTTCAATGTAAACATCACCACCACTAATTCAAGATCATGGGTGGTATAATTCTTCTCATGCACCTTAAGTTATCTAGAGTCATATGCTATCACCTTACCACTTTGCATCAAACCACACCCTAAAACCAATTCTTAAGGCATCACAATATACAACAAACGCTTCCAGCCTTTCTGATACAGACAATATAGGAGCGGAGATAAGCTTATCTTTCAATGTTTGGAAACTCTTTTCACACTCATCAGTCCACACAGATTTTGCCTTTATTTGAGTCACTTTAGTCATAGGAGAAGAAATATAAGAGAAGTCATTCACAAACCTCCGGTAATAACCCATCAAACCCAAGAAACTTCTAATGCCCGATGGAGTCAAAGGTCTAGGGCAATTTCTAATCACCTCCGTTTTTTAGGATCCACTATAATGCCATCATCCGACATCCCATGCCTTGGAAAACAACCTCTTTCAACCAAAACTCACATTTCTCATATTTAGCATACAAGGTTTCCTCCCTCAAGACTTGCAAAACACCACCCTCAAGTGATCCACATGCTCCTCACTACTATGGGAATAGATCAAGATATCATCAATAACAACCACCACAAACAAGTAAAGGTAGGGTTTAAAGACCCTATTCCTAAGATTTATAAATATAGTCGGTGCATTAATTAAACCAAAGGTCATAACCATAAACGCAAAGTATCTATAAATAGTATGAATAGCCATTTTGGGAATATCTCACTCCCTCACTCTCACTTGGTGATACCCGGACCAAAGATCAATCTTAGAAAAATGACTAACCCCCTGTAGTTGATCAAAAAAGTCATCAATCCTTGGTAGAGGGTACTTGTTTTTTATGGTGACCCTATTAAGTTGTTGGTAATCAATGCACATTCCGGGAGAACCATTCTTTTTCTTCCCAAACAACACTGGTGCACCCCAAGGTAACTTACTAGGCCTTATACAACCCTTCTCCAACAAATTCCTCAATTGCTCCTTCAACGCCTTCATCTCTGCTATGGGCATATGGTAAGGGGGAATAGAAATGGGTTGAGTTCCAGGAAGAAGGTCTGTACCAAAGTCTATTTCCCTTTCAGGAGGAACACTAGAAGCTCATCGGGAATGACATCAAGAAACTCGTTAACCATCGAAACCAACTCTATAGGAAGAACTTTGGACTTAACATCCCTAACCCTCACAAGATGGTAGAGTCAACCCTTAGAAATCAACTTTTGAGCTTTAAGGAAAGAAACGAATCTACCCTTGACCACCACATTACAACTTTCCCACCCAAGGACGGGCTTATTAGGGAATTGAAATTTAACCCTACAAGTTCTACAATCAATAGAAGCATAATATGCATGTAACCAATCCATCCGAAGAATGACATCAAAATCCACCATATCTAATTTAATGAAATTACAAGGCAAGATTTTATGCAAGATGAGCACGAGACAATTTCTATAGACTCTTTAGCAACAATGGACTCATCAATGAGGTAGAAACTTCATAAGGCTCACACAACAATTCGGGACTAACATGAAGCTTTAAGGCAACAAAAGCAGTAAATAAAGAAAGAGTAGCACTTGGGTCTATCAAAGCATGCACATCAAAATCAAAAACCTTTAACATACCTATAAAGCACCATGCCAAGTCTAGTGACCCCTAGAGGGGTATGGTTGAGAACGTCGACGTTCATCCTCATAGTCCTTAGTAATCCATGGGCAATGCCTCGACCTATGATCCTTTGCACCACACTTGAAACATGCACTTGAACTGGCAAAACAATCTCCCAGATAGTACTTTCCACACTTGTGACACATTGGGGAAATGTGAACCACAACACCCTTGCCTTTCCCTTGAACATATGGACAACTAGGAATCTTGCGGCCAATTTTGCCACTTCCAAAGCATGCACCCGTGTTTCTCCTACATATGCCACTATGGTTTCTCCCATATTTTGGGCATGTAGGATAAGTCATTCCACCACCGCCACTGGGCGTATCCTATGGAAGCCTACCTTCAATTTGAACTCTTCTTCTTCCTTCCCTTGAGGCCACCCGACAATCTCTAATATTATGTCCATCACAACCATACTTGAAGCAATATGCAATTCCAGCAAAATGACTTCCTTGATGTTTCTTGCCACACTCTTGACAAGTGGCAAAAAAGATCCTCTCCTTTCCGTATTTGGGCACTCGTATTCTTGTAGAAGATGAAGCACCCTCAACTGGGGCTCTCTTAGCCTCTCGCTTTTCCCTCCCTTCCTTTGAAGTTTCAGGGGCACCTATCAATTGGTTGAGTTAAGCGGTCACTGCTTTGGCCAATATTCATAGAGTATTGCGAACCTTCGCATTTGACATATCACCATCCTGAATATCTTAAGACATATTCTGAAATGTAACAGTTAAGAATTAGTAATAAGACCTAGAGGACTTATCTCTATTGCACGACATAGATCATGAAGAAGTGAAACATTTCCTAAAATGTCTCATAGCCTCTTACTCATAGTTGTGGCGCGCTTCATAACCATGAATAAGACTCTAATTGACACGGTGTGTTAGATTTTGAGGACAATGAACAACCTAATACTCTGATACCAAGTTTTTCACGACCCAAGCCTAGGGCCTAGACATGACAGGACGAATGGGAACCTAAAGGGGCTCCAAACAAGCCTCTTAGCATATTATACACACATCCTTGGTCGAGAAGAAAAATAAACAACACCAAGAGATATAAATAAGGGAAACAGGACTAAGGGAAGCCTTGATATTTTATTAAGCATAAGAGATTTGAAGCTCAATACATTAGCACATCAACTATTCTAATAACACCTCTAAACATAGATTGAAGCAGGGGCCAAGAGACTCTCCATACTCAACTTCATACTATCAAATTTTCAACACAAGGAAATAACAAAAGGCAAGAGTAACATAGATAGCATCCTCAGACTAGCAACAAGATATAGACAACTCAGTCAAAATGCATAATTATAAGCAATGTATTAGTATAACATCAATATGGCTTGAATCATCAATGCTTGAGGTAAAACATGTTTGTCAATCATATAACTTGCAATTATAGATTGCATATGTAGGAAGAAACCATATCAACATATCCCTACTACCACTTGAGCTCCAAGGCATGCCACCCCCTTGGAATGCCACCCCCTTGGAAGGTAATTGAAGTTCCTACCCCTCAACATGGTAGTACGGGCATGTCACCCCCCGAAAAGGTGATTGAGGCTTGTCACCCCCTCAACAAGGTGATTGGGCATGCTATTGCCCAACAAGGTATTGTCAACTCACAACACTATTGATATTTTTCATAAGCTCAGTGCATATATACAATCTCTTAATCATCATAATGACACTTCACTTGTAAAACATGCAATAGATCATCAATAACTCAAGAATTCTTGTCAAGACATTTTATCAAATACTTGGCGGGTGTGTAACGTTAGTTCAAAATTATGCAATTCGAGAGTGAAGTAATATGAGAAAACTAAATATAAATCAACCCACCAACACATAGTAAAATCCTCATGTAAGATACTTTGAAATCCATTATCAAATCTCATAATAGATCATAGTTTCGTAGCACAAAATATGTATAATGTCAACAGACAACCAATTCATAGTATAAGATTGAAATAGACAAACATGCATATTTTATCAACATTTTACAAATCCCCAACACAATTTGTAATCAAAATCCATTATAAAAGATATCCACAGAAGATACAACTTGGAACATGCAATTTTTCATAAAAAGGAGAGTTGGGCTCCATGGGTGAAAGGACCCAATGGATGAAACCCACATACCCTAAAATTGGGTTTTCTTGATGTAGTATTGAAGGAGACTTGAAGCTTGAATGGAGTTCTTGACATTTAAAATTAAGTGTGAGATACTTGAATATGGATGAAATATTTGGTTAAGTATTAGAGAGGGTTTTGAGAGGGTCTTAAGTGATATAAAAGTTGAAAAATGACTAAGTATAGATGTTTTTACACATAAGTGTGCATGGGACACTGACACCAAGGCTGTTGGGCTGAAATAGAATTTCAGAGAAAAATTAACACTAATTTGCGCCCCTGGCGCATTGCAGCCAGGGCGCCGATCGCCACTAGAAATCGTAATTTTTGGAAAAATTATTTTTCAATACAAGTCCTATAAAAATCAGGGTTATACCCATATCCCACTCAATTTTTCCCCCAGATCAAGAATATGAAGTCAGATTTTTGATATCACGCATAAATTTTGAGATATATAAAAATTAGGATTATAGGCATTTTCGAAGCATATTTTTGGGGCTTTTTGGGGCGTTTCATTGTTTATTCATTAGTTGTTTAGATTGCATGGAGTACGCTTGTCTACTATTTCAGATCATGGTGCTCAATTCACTTCTCATTTTTGGAGATCCTTTCAAAGGGGTCTTGGTACCAAAGTCAAGCTTAACACGGCTTTTCATCCTTGAACGGATGGACAAGCTGAAAGCCCTATCCAAACTCTTGAGGATATGCTTAGGGATTATGTTTTGGAGTTTAAGGGTAGTTGGGATGAATATCTTTCACTTATTGAGTTTGCTTATGTCACGCCCCAAAGTCCCGTAGGGTGGACCGGCACCCGTTGCCGATAAGGCTCGGGAGAACCAACTAGTAACTATACGCATTCTATATATATTATAAGGGGTGTATACGTTTGACATGCCTTTAAGAAGATAAATAGTGATAACAAGCCAAAAGGAAATACATATGACTAGCGCGTTGGGGCCATGCTGTCTAAAGTGCGAGACATGACTTCACTGTACTTTATATGGGCTACAAAGCCTCTAAATAGAGAAAAACATCTGATAAGGGTCTGGACAGGCCCTTCCTCAACAAACTATGCAATAAAAACACGTAAGATCTAGACATGTACAAAGCGCCGAAGCAACCTGGAGCTTGATGACAGCAGCTGAATAGCCTGTACTCCTACTGGGGAGATCTACTAGCACCTGCACCTGTAGCATAAAATGCAGGTCCCCCATAAGGGACGTCAGCACGGGATAATGTACTGAGTATATAAGGCAGAATATACTGTATATAAAGCAACAACTCAAATGAAACCATGCATCTATAGAAGATCAGGGCCACCCTTAGTTATACTGTGGAATCATGTAATTTATGTCCTTTATATCACTTTGCCTTTACTGTAAAATTCGTACTGTAAAATCTGTGCACAGCTATAAACAAATGACCAACTGATCAGTGGTGAAAATATATCGAGATTATCCCTATGCTAGGTTCGCAATAAACCCCCTCGGGGTACCATCGGTAAACTGTATCGGGATCGTCCCCATGCTAGGTTCGCAATGAACCCCCTCGGGGTACCACCCGTAAACTGTATCGGGATCGTCCCTATGCTAGGTTCGCATGAACCCCCTCGGGGTACCACCCATAAACTGTATACTTTATCTTTCAATTACCTTTGAGATAATTCTCTTGGTGGCCATAATATTGAAACTGTAATACTGTATATGTCGCATGTGACATGTAGATAACTATACAAGACAATATGACAATGGAAAAAGAGTGCGT
>JAABOM020058984.1:0-13297 GCA_011800125.2 Solanum clarkiae
AACAAAAAGTGTATTTGAAGATATGTTCCTCTTTAAGTTTACATATGTTTATATTAGTGTCACGCCCCGGGAGGGTATCCTAGACGTAAGTGGCACTAGGAGACTATTGCTAGCCCCCAAGGGAACCACCTAGTCTCATCACATTCGCTTAGTCAGTCGATAAGTGGAAGACATTAAAGAAATGACCTTAGCCATTAGTGGGCTACAAGACTCATCAACTATGTCTATCACAAGAAATAAGATTAATGAAAGAACTCAGTTTAAAATGAAGAAAGGGGGAAAAAAACCCTAACATCATCTATCATCTCTCTATGTCTGTGAAGCCTCTATAACTACTGTCTAAGAAGGTACCATGACAGGTCATGGCTACCACAACTCAAAAAAAAATAATGTAAACATCTGAAAACAAGACAACATCCTCCAAATGCAGGGGAGGACTCACCACTATCTGGAACTCAGAAACCTTTGAGCCTCAATGATTCAGCTGCTGAAATCCTCTGTCTACTGAATTTGCATCATGAAACGATGCAGCACCAAAGGGCGTTAGTACGTGGAATGTACTGTATGTAAAATAGGCTAAAGTAAACAGTATAGGCAAGACAACATGAAATGAAATCAGCTCATCAGTTACTCAATCGCAACTCGGGATAAGGAATAGGACATTATCACATCACCATCAATCAAGACTCATACTATCACATCAACATCAGTATACTATCAATATGAAACCTATTTGGGAGTTTCTCTAATCAACAACCATCACCTATGAGCCGGTGATGATACAACAAAGGGATGTCATTGCCACATCTGTCTAGTACTTTGCTGGGGTAAAGGACGAGTCTATCGGTGGATTTATAAGTCTGTCAAGTCCTCTTCTGGGACAAAGAAAACATCCACTTCTACGTTCCAATCCTCTCCAATGCTGGCCATGTATTTAATGAGTTCGAGTGAGACTCACTCTTACCCATTTCAATGCTCAATACTCCTCCCATGAATCGACATGCTCATAAGTCTATCAACATCAGAAGGTTTGTACAATCAGTCTCTCTCAGACAAAGACAACAACTCATCTTGTCATCTATCAATTCTAGGAACTAGGGACATTTATTAAAGTTCCAAGTCCAACTCTGAAACACATCCAAGGGTCTCCCTCTCAATCAATTCCAATAACATTCTTATCAACACTCACTTAATTCAAGATTGGGACTATAGCCATAAAGCATACTCACATAATCAAGGCTCTAGACATCAACCCCTAGATTCATTCATGCAATTGTTAGCAATTACACATGTATAGTTTATACAATAATTCAAATAATCAGTTAAACAAGTAATTCAAGTTACGATGATCAACAATTTAAGAAAATATATGTAGATTAATAGTAGTTTTCAAGATAATATGCAAGAATTTGTTAAACAATACTCATCACTTTCATCTATCAACTTACTACATTCAATGGGGCATATGGGAGAACAATATCATTTTTTGAGTAGTTTTTACATACCTGGGATGAAGATTGTACTAATCTTCAACAAGAATTTAACCCTCAATCCTTGAACCTTCAAACACTTTCTTCTTTCTCTGTTAGGAATACATTTTAGACTTAGAAAAATAATGAATTTTGAAACCCTTCGTATGAATAAAAGGACTTTAAGACATGTGTTAAGACTTAGAATAGGATGGGCAATGACCAAAAGGCCCTCCCCGAATTTAAAAGAAAATTTTCAAGAATTTTTCACTGGTCCACGACGCATCAAGGGCGCGAACTAGTGTATTTTTCTCAAAATTTCCTCCGAACGAAAGGTGCACAACGTGTCAGGGGCGCAAACCAGTGTATTTTTCTCAAAATTTCCTCCGAACAAAATTTGAACTTCCTGTCAAAAATTTTAAAAAAATATAAGTGTCACTCTGCATCCTTTCAGCGTTGCGCCAGGGATGCTGACTGATACTGTTTTCGAATTAATTAGTGAAAATTATTTTTTGACTCGATTGCTCTAAAATCGGCTCGAGGCCATTTTCGCACTCGGCGTGGAGAATCGACTGGGAAAATGGTCTCGACCCAATTTAAGAGCAACTTGAGCAAAAAATAATTTTCGCTAATTAATTGTGAAACAGTGTCTGTCCACACCCCTGGCGCAATGCGGAGGGGACGCGGAGACACACTTAGAAATTTTTTTAATTTTTCGATGGGAATTGAATTTCCAAAAAACTTCGCCAAATACATTGGTCCGTTTCCCTGGCGCGTCGCGGACCAGTGTACAGATTTTAAAACTTTTTCTTTTAATTTCATGAAGGGTATTTTGGTCATTTTCAATCTCTTTTTAAGTCCCAAAATGTGTTTTCAGCCTAAATCCATATGAAAGGGTTTCAAAAACCCACATTCTTCTAAGTTTAAGTGTAGAGTCTGAGAGGAGAAGAAGAGATAACTTGAGGGTTTCCAAGTTCAAGGTTAAGATTTCCTTGAAGATTTGTACAATCTTCATCCTAGGAATGTAAAGGCTACCTAGAACATGAAATTGTTCTTCCATGTTCCCAATGCATATAGTAGGTTGATAGTTCATAGTTGATGGGTCTTTAATTGTAATTCTTAAAGAATTTCTGGAAATTTATCTTTAATTTCTATATATTATCTTATATTGATGATCATCATACTTTAAATTAATTGTTTACATGTATTATTGTGTGATTATGTATTTACCCTACGTGAATTCTATGTTGAAGACTTCAATAATGAACTTAGGGGTAATGTCTAGAGCCTTGACTGTCTGACTGTATTGATTGATGTGTTTGGGTCTTGAGATGAATATATTGTTGGCTGAAGTTGGTAGAATTAGTGTTCTTATGGTCTAAATGAGGTTGGACCTTATCTTTGAGAGGAAGAACCTATTCCTTGAGTTGAGCAATTGTCGAATGAGAGGGGGTCCCTACCTAGGAAGGGGGTTCGGTTGCATAACTAGCCTGATGATGATGGGTAAGAGTCAGTCCCACTCGTACTCATTAACTACGTGGACAGCGTAGGAGAGAATTGGACTGTCAAAACGGATGTTTCCTTTGTTCCGCAGAGGACTTGATGACAGACTTCTTTGGGATCCCTAACAGACTCATCCTTTACCCTAGTAAGATACTGGTCGGATGTGACAACGACATCTCTTCGTTGTATCATCACTGGCTCATACATGGTGATTGTCGGTTATAGAAACTCTCAGATAGGTTTCTTGCTAATAGTACTCCGAGATTGATTGATAGTTTAATGTCTTGATAGATAGTAATGTGATAGAGTCATGCTCCTTACTCTGAGAGAGGTTGAGTGATTGATGAGTTGATGTCATTGTATATCGCATATCTTTATTGTTTACGTTAGCCTGTTTTACATATAATACATTCCACGTACTAACGCCCCTTATGATGCAGATTCTATAGACAAAGGACTTCAGCAACCTAATCATTGAGGTTTAGAGATTCATGATTGCCCATGGTGAGTCCTCCCCTGCTTTCGGAGGACATATTTATTCTCTATTTTCTATTTTGATGTCATTTATTTTGATTGCGGTAGCCATGGCCTGTTATGGTACCCTCATAGACACTACCTATAGAGGCTTCATAGATATAGATAGTTGATAGTTGGACTAGAAGTTGTTTCCTTATTTCTTACTTATATTGAGATTGTTCATGTACTTCTAGCCCACTGATAGCCCTTTGATTCTTAATATCTTCTGCAAATGAATTGATTGAACAAATGCGATGAGACTAGTGGTTTGGTTGGGGGTAGCAATAGCCGCCGAGTACAAGTTATGCCTACGGTACCCTCTCGAGGCGTGACAAACTTGGTATCAGAGTGCAAAGTTCGAGTGTCCTAGGGAGTGTATGAAGCCATGTCTAGTAGAGTCCTGTTTATAGGTGTGTTGGCCACCACATTTCATAAGCAGGAGGCTATAGGACATTAGAAAGTGTTACCCTTCTTCTATGATCTAGATTCATGCAAGAGAGTTTAACCGTATGGAAATCTCGTTTTATCTCATGCATTGTACGTTACAAAAAATGCCACCAAAGAAAACAACTGCTTAGAGAGATATCTCAACCCCAACTGCTGAGAATATCCAACCTGAGGTCTCAGCCCAAATAAAAGCTAGGAGATGGGGATAGCCTGCTAGGACTGTTGAGGTCCCACAGGCGCCCCCTGCTCAGTCCCAGCTAGCTCCCAGCACAGAGGCAGAATTTATGGGAGTCATCACCATGCTGACTCAGTTGGTGGCCTCCCAGGGTAACAACCAAGGTTCTCAAGCTTCAAGCTCTAGCTGATAGGAGCCCTCAGCTACAACCAAACTTAGAGACTTCTTGAGGATGAACCCGCCTGTGTATACGGGGTCGAAGGTGGAGCAGGACCCATAAACTTGTATTGATGAAATGTACAAGGTCTTGAAAGTGATGCATGCTGATAAGATTGAGGGAGTGGAGCTCGCTTCCTACCGACTAAAGGATGTTGCTAACATTTCGTACAACCAGTGGGAGGAAAGTAGGGGTAAGAATGTGGAGCCTACAACATAGGAGGAGTTTAAGACTACCTTCCTTGACCACTTCTTTCCTCAAGAGTTGAGGGAGGCAAAGGTGGATGAGTCTGTGAACTTGAAGCAAGGAGGAATAATAGTGAAAGAGTACAGTCTCAAGTTTATTAAGTTGTCCAGGTATACTCCGAAAATGGTACAAGACATGAGGGCGAGGATGAGGAATTTTGAGTCTGGCCTGGGCAGACACGTGCAGAAAGAGTGTAACGTGGCTTTGCTAATCCCCGGCATGGACATCTCCAGAATCATGGTGTATGCCTAACAAAGGGAGGAGGATAAAAAGAAAGATAGAGAGGAGCAGATCAACGGGAAGGCGAAATCAGCTGGGTATAAGCCTAGCCAACAGAGACAGAATAAGGGTGACAAGTCCTACTTTCAGAAGAGATTGTCTCATCATGCACCTTCTATAGCAAGTGCGCCTATTTAGCCAAATGAGTACGATCAGAAATCTTAGGGTTACCAGCTCAGGGTGCACAATCTCAGACTAGTGTAATACAAGGTGCGAGAGGAAATCCACTTTGTGACAAGTGTGATAAGCTTCATCTGAGTGAGTATCATGTAGGGAGAGATGTTTGATATTCATGAGGACAAACTAGTCACTTCAGTTATAAGTGTCCAAAGAGAAGGCGAGGTGAAGGGGGCAACAGACCACAGTCCTCCGCAGCACCCCTAACTAGTAATCAACAGAGGGGTACTACTACCGGTACAAGAGGAGGGACGAACTGCCTTTATACAATGGGTAATCGACAGGATTAGGAGGCTGCACCAGATATTGCTACGGATATGCTTTGAGTCTTTGCCGTTGATTGTTATGCATTGCTTGATCCGGGTGCCACTTTGTCTTTTATGACCCCTTATGTGGCTAGTAAGTTTGGGATCCTTCCAGAGCATTTTCTTGAACATTTTTCTGTCTCCTCTCCTACTGGCGATTCTATATTAGCTGAGAGGATTTACAGAGATTGTGTAGTATCTATTTATCATAGAGACACTCTAGCTGACTTGGTAGAATTGGAGATGGTGGATTTTGATGTGATACTGGGCATGGATTGGCTTTATGCCTGTTATGCTTCTGTTGACTATAGAACCCAAATTGTTAAGTTTCAATTTCCCAATGAGCATGTTCTAGAGTGGAAAGGGGTTTGGTTGCATCTAGCGGAAAGTTTATCTCTTATCTTAGAGCCAGAAAGTTGATCTCCAAGGGTTGTATTTACCACCTTGTGCGAGTCAAGTCGATAAGATTGAGTATGCTACTCTTGAGTCCATCCCAATTGTGAATGAGTTCCCTGAGGTATTTCGTGATGATCTACGTAGAGTCCCTCCTGATAGGGAGATTGACTTTAGGATTGATGTTCTTCTCGAGACCAAACCCATTTCAATTTCACCTTATAGAATGGCCCCCGCAGAGTTGAAAGAATTGAAAGAATAAATGAAAGACTTGCTAGAGAAAGGTTTCATAAGGCCTAGTCTCCCACCTTGGGGTACTTTTGTCCTATTCATGCGTAATAAAGATGGGTCTCTCTGTATATGCATAGACTACTGGCAACTGAACAAGGTTACCATAAAGAATAAGTATCCTCTTCCTAGGATAGATGATCACTTTGTGACCAACATCAGGGTGCCACTTATATCTCCAAGATAGACCTCAAATCAGGTTACCATCAATTGAAGGTGAGGGAAAGTGACAATCCTAAGACATCCTTTAGGACCCGGTATGGCCACTTTGAATTCTTGGTCATATCCTTCAGGTTGACAACTGCACCTGCAGCTTTCATGGATTTGATGAATAGGGTATTCAGATCGTATCTCAATATGTTCGTGATCATGTTTATTGACGATATTCTGGTGTATTTAAAGGTGAATGAGAGCATGCTAATAAGCTTAGAGTGGTTTTGCAAACGCTCTAAGATCATAAGTTGTATGCAAAATTCTCAAAGTGTGAATTTTTTTGCTTAAGTCTTTGGCCTTCCTAAGCCATGTTGTTCCGGGAGATCGTATTTGGGTGGATACTCAGAAAATTGAAGCTGTTAAGAACTGGCCAAGACAAACTTCTCTGACAGAAATAAGAAGCTTCTTAGGTTTGGCAGGGTACTACCACAGATTTGTTGAGGGCTTCTCTTCTTTGTCAGCACCACTGACTAAGCTAACTCAAAATAAGGCCAAGTTTCAGTGGTCTTAAGAATGTGAACAGAGTTTCCAAGAGTTGAAGACTAGATTGACTACAGCCCTAATCTTGACTTTGCCCGATGGGACGGGGGACTTCATGATATACTATGATGTATCTAGAGTTAGATTGGGTTGTGTGCTTATGTAGAGATGGAAGGTGATAGGTTATGCTTCTAGACAACTTACGATCCATGACAAGAATTATCTGACTCATGATCTTGAGTTAGCTGCGGTGGTATTCGCACTTAAGATTTGGTGTCACCATTTGTATAGAGTGCATGTAAACATGTTCACTGACCATAAGAGCTTCTAGTATGTGTTTATCCAGAAGGAGCTCAACCTGAGACAAAGGAGGTGGTTAGAGTTTCTCAAGGATTATGAAATGAGCATTCTCTACCACCCAGGTAAGGCTAATATTATTGTCGATGCTCTTAACAGGATTTCCATGGGTAGCACTGCCCATTTGGAAAAAGAGAAAAGAGAGCTAGCTAAGGAAGTGCATAGATTGGCTCGACTAGGAGTACAACTTGAGGAGAACAATGAAGGCGGGATCATTGTTCAGAGTGGTTTTGCTTCATCCTTAGTGTCAGAAGTGAAAGAAACGCAAGACCGAGACTCTGTCTTGTTCCAATTGAAAGAAGCAGCTCACAAGCAGAAGATGATAGTTTTCTCCAAATAAGGAGATGAGGTGTGAGGTATCAAGGAAGATTGTGTGTGCCTGATGCTGATGTTGTTCGAGAGAGGATCATGGCTGAAGCTCATAGCTCTAGATATTCCATCCACCCCAGTTCTACCAAAATGTACCACAACTTGAGAGAAGTCTACTGGTAGAACGGGATGAAGAAAGACATTGCTAAATTTGTCTCTAAGTGCCCCAACTATCAACATGTCAAGGTTGAACATCAGAGATCGTGTGGGTTATCTCAAAACTTTGAAATTCCTGAGTGGAAGTGGAAGATGATCAACATGGATTTCATTATCAGGTAACCAAGATCCCGAAGGCAACATTATTCGATGTGGGTGGTTGTTGATAGGATGACTGAATCAGCTCACTCCTTAGCAGCTAGGACAACTAATATGGCTGAGAAGTATGCTCGACTATACATTTCTGAGATGTAAGGTTGTATGGGGTTCCTTTCTCCATCATCTCGAACAAAGGAGCTCAATTCACCTCTTAGTTTTGGAGTACTTTCCAAAAGGGATTGGGTACAAAAGTACATTTGAGCATAGCTTATGGACAAGCAGAGCGCATGATTTAGACCTTGGGGGATATGTTGAGAGCTTGCGTCATCGATTTCAAAGGTAATTGGGATGACCAACAGTCATTTATTGAATTTGCATACAATAATAGCTACCATGCCAACATTTAGATGGCCTCTTATGAGGCATTATACAGAGGAGATGTAGATCGCTGATTGGCTAGTTCGAGGTTGGTGAAGGTGAATTGATCAGACTTGATATTGTTCACTAGTCCATGAAGAAGGTAAAGGTTATCAAAGAGGCATGTAAGGCTACTCGATTTCGTATTACTTTGCATGAAATCTATATTCTTCCTTGGCACATAAAGACACTTACTAACTCCAACACAGCTAACAACCATGTCTCCACTCTTTCACGTGATCATATGTTCCCATACATAGTTATTTTCAACTCTACATACATACTTGGATACCAAGATACATAGGTTCTTTTTGCTAATATAGTTCATGAGTTATTCCATCTCCTACGCATCTCATTATCTATGCAACCTACTTTTTTCATTGTGGTATCGTCTTGCATGATTATTTATACGTCACATGCTATATTTGTGGTCCTATATTTCCAATATTATGATCACCAAAAGAATCATCTCAAAGACAAATAAAATATAAAGTAAAGTTGCTTATTGACAGGTAATATCTGATGGGTGGAAGAATCACCTAGCATGGGTCGATCCCATATTACGGGAGGTATCTCAAGGGTGAAAGCAAAGCCTAGCATGGGTTGATCCTGATATTGATTTACCACTGATCATTGGTCATTTATATTATATGTGGTGCACGAATTATATAGTAAAGAAAGGTAGAGTGATAAAAAAGACATAAAGTACATGATTCCATAATATGACTCAAGGTGGTCGCTTATCCTTACACTAGTGCATGATTTCATTTGAGTTCTTTATATATAGTACTTCATGCCTTATATATGAAGTACATTATCTCGTACTGATGTCCTTTATAGGCATCTATATTTCATGCTACAGGTACATATGCTAGTAGATCTCTCCAGTAGGAGCACAAGATATCCAGCTGTTGTTACTAAGTTTTAGGTTGCTTTGGGGCTTTGTATGTCTAGAGCTTGTAATTTTGTATTGTATAGTTAGTCATGAAGCGAGGCCTGTCCTAACCCTTATCTGATATTGTTCCTTATCTAGAGGCTTTATAGAATTTGTAAATTAAACTATGGTCATATCTTGTACTTTAGACATCATGGCTCCAATGGCCTAGTCATATGCATTTTTTTTGGCTTGTTATTATTATCTACTTTCTTGAAAGAAGTTTGATTGTGGAAACCCCTTATAGTGTCTAGAGAAAGTGCATGGTTACAGTTGGTTCTCCCGAGCCTTCGGTGCCTGTCCACCATAATGGTACTTTGGGCAGGACAAAAGTGGTTTCAAAGCGGGTCATCCTAGGAGGCTACATGGCATTTAGGAGTTGTCACTCTCTTTTCATTCTTTAGATTGTACTATAGAGCCAAGTGTAATAGGAGGATTGCTTCTAACCTCTAAATTATTGTGTACAACAAGTATGCAAGAAACCAGGAAAAACAAAGGTAAAGGAAAGGAAGCAGAAGTGGTAATTGGTATACCCAGTCAGCCGAGACAATGAAATGAGGCTCAAGATGAGTCTGTATCATAGACATATCCAACTCCTCCAGTCCCTGATGAACTAGGAAGTAGTGAAATTCCCCCAGAACAACCTACCGATGCCACCATGCAAGATCTGAGAAATGAAGTCAAACTATTGACTCGTATAGTTGTTGGCCAAGGTCAAAGATAAGAAGGCCCAGTTATAGGTGCAGGTGGTGCGAATAGGGCAGCTATCATGAGAATACGTGACTTCCTTAATTTGGACCCTCTATCCTTGACTGGGCCAAATCCTAATGAAGATCCACAAGACTTTATTGATCAGATCTAATGTACTTTGGATGTTATGCATGTGAGTGGTATAGAAGTTATTGAGCTAGCGACATATAGATTGAAGTGTGTGGCTATATTATGGTATGAAGCTTGGAAGAAATCTAAGGATATAGATGCACCTCCAACTACCTGGAAAGAGTTCAAAGAGGCATTTCTTGACCATTACCTTCCATTAGAAATTTGAGAGGCCCGTGCAGATCCGTTCTTGAATCTCCACCAATGGAATATGAGAATGAGAGAGTATAGCCTTCAATTTAATTCCTTGGCCAGGTATGCTCCTAATGTAGTTTCTACTATGGCAGATAGAGTTCATCGATATATTGATAGGTTAGATTCATATCTGGTTAGAGACTGTACTATTGCTTCTTTAGATAAAGACATAGATATAGTGAGTATGCAATCTTTTGTACAAAAACTAGAGGATAGAGGCAGATAAGAAGGACACAAGATTAGAAAGAGGGATGTCCAAGAAGGCCAGATCTACAGGGCAGTTTATGCCACCCCCAGGTAAGATAAGGGATCGATTTTCTAATAGACCGCCTAGGCCTTCATCCTCCTACTCTCCAACCAGTGCTCCATCACAACTTTAAAGGTCTGGAAGTAATCGATTTGGTCAAAGAAGTGAGGGATAAGGTGCACGGACAACAGGATATTCGACAAGTCAGCAAATGATTCCTAGGAATCCTTGTAAACAATGTAGGAGTAGTCATTTAGTTACACGTCATGTTGATTGGTGTGGTATGTCAAGTAGAGTCCAGAATTGAACCTACACTATAGGGAGTCGGCAAAATTCGAAAGCTTCACCCGATGTAGTCACAAGTACATTGTCCATATTTTCACATAATGTATATGCATTAATTGACCCTAGGTCTACACTATCATACATCGCTCCACTAGTTGCTGGGAAGCATGAGAGGACACCTAAATTATTGAACAAACCATTTGAAGTGTCTACACCAACCAGTGATTCTATTATTGCAAGAAGTGGTGACACATTGGTTGACCTTATTGAGCTAGAAATGGTGGAATTGGATGCTATAATTGGTATTGATTTGTTAGCTTCTTACTATGCAACCATGGATTGCCGAACTAAGAGAGTGTACTTCCAATTTCCAAATGAGAAAGTTCTTGAATGAGAAGGCAACGTTGGGACACCAAAGTGTAATTTATCTCTTTTTTTAAAGTAAGAAAGATGATATCCAAGGAATATATATGTCATCTAGTTAGAGTGAGGGATATGGAGGCAAAATCACTAACTCTTCAATTAGTTCCAATAGTGAATGAATTTGTTGATGTGTTTTCTGAAGATCTTCCAGGTTAACCTAAAAAACGAGAAGTAGATTTTGGTATTAACTTACTTCCAGGCACTCAACCCATTTTCAGTCCTCTATATAGAATGTCCCCAGAAGAATTACATGAATTAAAAGAGTAGTTAAAAGACTTATTAGAGAAAGGTTTTATAAAACCTAGTGTGTCCCCATGGAGTGTACCAGTGTTATTTGTATGTAAAAAGGATTGCACCTTGAGAATGTGTATCGACTATCGATAATTAAATAAGGTGACAATTAAGAACAAATACCCCCTCCCCAGGATTGATAATTTATTTGATTAGTTACAGGGTGTTAAGTTCTTTTCAAAAATAGATTTGAGATACTGTTATCACCAAGTGAGGGTGAAGGAAAAAGATATACGTAAGACAACTTTCAGAACACTCTATGGTCACTTTGAATTTCTTGTTATGTCATTTGGTCTAATGAATGCACCAACAGTTTTTATGGATCTGATGAATAAGGTATTCTAGCCATTCTTGGATATGTTCGAGATAGTATTTATAGATGATATTTTGGTATATTTAAGATCAGAAGAGGACATGAAAATCACTTACGATAGGTATTACAAATTTTTTGTGATAGACATTTGTATGTTATGTTTTGTAACTGTGAATTTTGGTTAAATTAAGTGGCATTCTTAGGTTACATTGTGTCTGATGAAGAAATAAGGATTGATTCACAAAAGATAGAGGCCGTGAAGGATTGGCCAAGGCCAACTACACCCATGGAAGTTCGAAGCTTCCTAGGGCTGGCAAGTTATTACAAAAGGTTTGTTGAGGGTTTTTCTTCTATTTCAGCTCCTCTAACAAAGTTGACACATAAGGCAACCAAGTTCCAATAGAATGATGCATGTGAAAGGAGCTTCTAAGCTTGAAAAGTAGGCTAACTTCTGCACATGTGCTACTGCTTCCAGAAGGCACAGAGGGGTATGCAGTGTATTGTGATAATTCAGGGGTTGGTTAGGGTGTGTACTGAGATAACATGGTAGGGTTATTGCTTATGCTCTGAGGCAACTACGACCACACGAGAGGGACTACCCAACACATGACCTTAAGCTAGCAGCGATTATGTTTTCTCTAAAAATATGGTGCCACTATTTATATGGGGTTCACATTGATAGATATACTGATCATAAGATTTTGGGTATATCTTTAAGCAGAAAGACCTAAATTTAAGGCAGCGAAAATGGCTAGAGCTAATAAAGGATTACAACGTTGATATACTATACCATCCAAAGAAGCAAATGTGTTAGCCAATGCTCTGAGTCATAAGGAAATCATGAATATTGGTGATCAGACTATGGTAAGTCAAGGAATAGCTAAGGATCTGCGTCAACTAGCCAGTTTGGGAGTTCGCCTTCTTCAAAATCCAAATGGAGGGATTGATGTGCATAATGCTGCAGAGTCTTTATTAGTAATAAAGGTGAAAGAAAATCAATTTAAGGATTGTATTCTACGATGACTTAAGGAAAAGGTGAGTCAAGGTACGGTGAAGGGCTTTGAACTTACAGTAAATGTACTTTATTGCAAAAATAGATTATGTGTGTCTGATACTTATGGACTAAGAAGGAGGATAATGGAAGAAGCCCATCAGTCAAGATATTCTATCCATCCAGGATCAACTAAGATGTATCATGACCTTAAGGGAATGTTTTGGTAGGGAGGCATGAAAAAGGACCTTGCAGAATTTGTGATTCAATTTTCAAATTGCCAACAAATCAAAGTAGAGCACTAAAAGCTGGGAGGTTATATGCAATGTATAGATCTTCCAACATGGAAATGGGATATGATTCATATGGATTTTATTACTGGGTTGTTCAAAAGTTTGACTCCATATGGGTAATAGTTGATCGATTCACAAAGTCAGCATACTTCTTGCAAGTTCAGATTGATTATACTGCTAAAGAGTATGCAAAGTTATACCTCAAAGAGAAAGTCAGGCTACATGGGGTCCCAATCTCCATTATATCTGATCGGGAAGCTCAGTTCACCGCAAAGTTTTGTAAGTCCTTCCAAAGGAGTTTAGGGACATAAGTCAATTTAAGTATAACTTTCCACCCTCA
>JAABOM020058985.1:0-13297 GCA_011800125.2 Solanum clarkiae
TAACAAATCCCTCAATTGTTCCTTCAACTATTTCAACTCCGTAGGATCCATTCTATATGGCTGAATAGACATAGGTTGGGTGTAGGGAAGAATATCTATTCCAAAGTTGACTCCTTGTCAGGAGGGACTCTGCACAGATCCTCAGGAAACACATCAGGAAACTTGCTCATAATCGGGACAAACTCAAGAGTAGGGGACTCAACATCATCAAACTTGACTGACACGAGGTGATAGATACATTCTTTAGAAATCAGTTATTGGGCCTTGAGGTACGAATTAAGCTTACCCTTCGATGCAACAGAATCTTCTTCCATTCAATAACAGACTCACTCGAGAATTGGAATTTGACAGTTCAGGTTAGATAATCAATGGTGGAATAACATGCGTGAAGCCAGTCCATACCAAGGATCATATCAAAATCGACCATTTCTAACTCAATCAAATCAGCAAAAGTGTCCCTATGGTAGATAGACACCATACAATCTTTATAGATTCTCTGAGCTCAAATGAACTCACCAATAGGAGTCGAGACAGAAAATATCTCAAGCAAGTACACGGGAGGAATCTCAAATCTACTCATCACATATGGCATCACAAAAGAACAACTTGTACTCAGATCAAGTAAATCATAGCAAGGAAAGGTAAAGATTTGAAGCATACCCTTCACAACATTTACTGCAACCTCTTGGTCCTGTCGGTTCCCCATAGCGTACAGACAGTTTGTCCTATTGCCTGCCCCTGGTGCAACACCTCTCTGGTTACCCCTTGGTGGTGCTGTGGTAGAAGACTGGACCTAATTACCCCACATAGGACACTCCCTTTGAAAATGTCCTGGATAGCCACACTTGTAGCAACCATTCCCTCCCTCTCTACATTCTCCCAGATGCATCCTGCCACATTTCCTGGGTGGCTTCTCTTTAGAGCCAAGGGTTGCACTTGCTTGAGAATGTGCACCCTGTTCCCTAAAGTTTGGCTGACCTTGGGATATGTGGCTCGGGTTTGGTGCACTAGTCAGAGACGGTGCATAGCTAGAAGACCTTCACCTGTCTCCCTTACCCTTCTTAGTCTGGGTAGGCTCAGGCCCTGCTATTCTGGCCTTCTTACTTAGGTGCTCTTCTTTGTCCTTCTGCTTATCCTCTTCAGTTTTCTTGGCATAAACCATCATTCTGGAAATCTCCATACCCGGGATCAGCAATGCTGCCTTGTACTCCCTCTTCAGCTACTTACCCAATCCAGACATGAATTTCTCATCCTTGCTCTCATATCCTGGACCATCTCCGGGACACACCTGGATAATTGGATGAACTTCAGGCAATACTATTTAATAGTCATCCCTTATTGTTTCAGATTTAAATACTCTGCAACCTTGACCTCTCTCAACTCTTAAGGGAAGAAGTGATCGAAGAAAGCACTCTCGAACTCATCCTAAGTAGCAAACTCAGCAGCCCCACCTCAACTCTCTTCCTACTGATTGTACAACACATTGGCCATATCTTTGAGTTGATAGGCAACAAGCTCAACTCCCTCAATCTCAGTTGGATGCATGGTTTTCAACACCTTCCACATCTCATCAATGAAGTTATGAGGGTCCTCCTCAACCTTGGGCGCACTGAAGACAGGTGGGTTCATCCTAAGAAAATCTCTCAGTCTGGAAGTAGTCGTTGGCTCATTAGAGCTAGAACTAGGAGTCTGTGAGCCTTGGTTCCCACTCTGGGCCGCTACCAACTGTGTGAGCATAGGAATGGCTCCTCTGAAGCCAGCCTCAGTGATAGGAGAAGATGGAGAGGTAGGTATTACAGGAACACCAGCAGTCCTGGCTGATCAACCTCGACTCCTCGTTTCCATTTGAGGAGGCAACTTTGAAGTAAGGTTCTCAGCATTGCTAGCCGAGGCATTTCTCTAGGTCACAATGGGTCTTGGATGCATGATCTGCAATCGCATAATGCATGAGTTAGAAAAGAAGTTACATTTTTAACTCTATATCACGAACTCAGAAAACCAAAGAAGTGGGTAACAATTCCTAATGTCCTATAGCCTCTCGCTTATGAAGTGTGTTGCACAAAACACCCATAAACAGGACTCTCTTGGACACAGCTTCACAGACTCCCCAGGACCCTTGAACTCTGTGCTTTGATACCAAGTTTGTCACACCTCAAAAGGGTACACTAGGCGTGGCCGAAACTCAAAGATTATTAGTAGCCCCCGAGAGGACCACCTAGCCTCATTGTCATATTGTACTCAACAACGGAAGAAAGAACACAAGTAGGGAGACATCATATATAAGTAAAATATAACTCGACTGTATCATAGTTTTAGTCAAACCAGCTTAGATACAAAACATTCATCAAATCCTCCACTCAAATATCTATGAAGCCTCTACTCAACAATCTAGATGGTTCCGTGATAGGGCTTGAACACCCCAAATCTAGGAAAGAAAAGTACTAGATCATAATAGAAAATAAAAAGGGCTCCTCTGGAAGTCAAGGAGAGATCACCAACTTTGGAAGTATACTTATCTAGACCTCCACAATGCGCGGGTTGAAGTCCTCTGCCATCTGTATCTGCATCATAAAATGATGTAGACCCAAATGAATGTCAGTATATGGAATATAGTGGTATGTAAAATATCTCAAGAAAAGTAAAGCTCAACTCACTCACCTCGAGTCAACAACTCATGCTCAAATGTTCAAACAAGATTACAACCATCAAGGCGTGTCAACTTAAGGTTATGGTTTGGATCGATGAAAAATTTTTTGACCTTAGGATGTTGTGTGTAGTATATGAAAATCATATGGTCATATAATGTTGTAGTTGATTAACAAATTCCACTATTATTAATCAGATGAATTGATAAAGAGTATACTATTTTAAATTGAAATTATTCATAGCTCTAGGAATTAATTAACTTTTGATAAAGTGCACTTTATTTTTAAAATAAACTTTTTCTATACAAATGTATATATTAAGTCATGTATTTGAAATTATAATATTATGTGTGCCACGATGAAACGACCCCAAAAAGTGTTCAAAAATGTACCTCGAAAGTGTCCAAAATTGTAATTTCTATATATCTCAAAATTCGTGTGTGATATCAAAAATTCAACTTCATATTCTTGTTCAGGGGTTAAAATTAGGGGGAAAAGAGTCTAACCCCAATTTAGAGCAAACGATTAGCTATTTTGATTTTTCAAATGTCAAATTCTAGTGAGCTTTCCAGCCCCTGGCGCGACGCACCAAGGGTCCACACCTAGTGTTAAAATTCTGCCAATTTTGTCTTTGGTCCAACACTTTTAAGTTTTGGTCCTAAGTATTCCCAAACGTGTATTTACATATACTTAACCATATTTCACCCTCATATCATCCTAAACATTCCCCAATACTCACTAAAACACTTAGCCATATTTTCACTCCTAAATTCAAGTCTCAAAGCCTCTTTCGGATCTAAGTATTTCCTTCAAGGTTCTTCTTCAAGCTTCAAGCCGCCATTTTCAATCTTCACCAAGAGTCTCTCCAAAGCTAGAGGTATGTGGGTTTCTTCATGGGTTCCTATCACCCATGATACCCAAGCTCTCTTTATTCAAAAATTGCATTATTTGAAGTTGATTTATTCATGGGTCTCAACTATTATGAAAATCACTGCACACTATGTTGGGTCTATGATATTGTGACTATTTTACTGTGTTTGGAGCTATGAATCTAAGGTCTATAGTGAGGATTGATGAAGGATCTTGATGTATATTGTTTGAGGGTGTTAACAAGTATCTATTGATGGCTTTACATTGATTTTTCTAGCATGATTTCACTCTTGAATTGCATAGTTTTATACTAGCATTACACACCCTCTAAGTGTTTGATAAAATGTCTGGTTATGGTTTCTTGAGGAATTGAAGGTCCAAAGCATGAGATATGATATGAGGCCCCTTCGAGAGTTGTGGGTCCGAATAATGTTATGATGATGGAAAGAGCTTGTGCATATGATACATTCTATATAAAGTATTGCATAAGACCATGCCCAATCCGGGGGGACTAAGAGTCTAGGTAACCTAGTTGAGGGGGTTAGTATCTCAAACACCAGGGTGGCAGGTGAGATTGCCACTAACCTAGTTGAGGGCTTTGTACCTCACACACCAGGGTGATGGGTGTGATCATCACTAACCTAGTTGAAGGGTTTGTACCTCATACACCAGGATGATGGGTGCTATCATCACTAACCTAGTTAAGGGGTTACAAACATCACAAACAATGGTGATGGTTGCGATCATCACTAACCTAGTTGAGGGGTTTGTACCTCAGACACCAGGGTGATGGGTGAGATCGTCATCAACCTACCAAGGGGTTTGTACTTTGGAAGCTTGGCCTCATCTACACCTATGATATTCTATATAAGAATGAGTGGAGAATGGTCAATATGCATAATGACTTTGGTCCCCAAGAGATAAGACCTGAATTTTCGAACGCAAAGATTACTACAAGTAGCTTATGTTCAGTGACAGTGTAGTTCTTCCATGCTGCATTTAGGGCTTTGCTAGCATAGTAGATGGGATGTAATATCTTCTCTCAGCGCTATCCCAACACTACACCAAATACGACCCCGTTCGTATCACACATGATTTCAAAGGGCTTTGACCAGCGTGGAGCTATGATTATGGGGCCTGAAAACAACTTTTGCTTCAGTACTTCAAAGGCTTTTAGATATTCTTCATCAAACACAAACCTGGCATCCTTCTCAAGTAGTTTGCAAAAAGGGTGTGCAATCTTAGAGAAGTCCTTTATAAAATGCCTGTAGAATCCTGCATGGCCTAGAAAACTCCTCACACCCTTGACAAAGATGGGTGGGGGATGCTTCTCAATCAGCTCCACTTTAGCTATATTGACTTCGATTCCCTTAATAGAGATTTTGTTCCCCAACACAATACCTTCCTTTACCGTGAAGTGACACTTTTCCCAATTCAGTACCAGATGGTATACTTCACATCTTCTAAGCAGAACATGCAAATGCTTCAAACAATCCTCAAAAGAGTCACCAACCACACTAAAGTCATCCATGAAGACCTTGATATTGTCCTCCACTACGTTTGATAAAATATGCATCATGCATCTTTGGAATGTTGCTGGCATGTTAAATTAACCTGAATGGCATCCTCTTAAATATGAAGGTGCCATTTTCCTGGTCCTCTAGAGCAATGGAGATCTTATTGTAACTTTAGTAACCATCCAGAAAGTAATACCAGCCATTTCTAGTCAAGTGGTCTAGCACTTGGTCCATGAACAACACAGGAAAATGGTCTTTTTTTGTCGATACATTAAGCTTTTTTATAGTCCATGCACACCCTTCACCAGTGACTGGTCACATGGGGATCAACTCATTATGAGCATTTGGGACCACGGTGATACCCCATTTCTTCGGAACACACTAGACCAGGCTCAACCATTCACTATCAGCAATTAGATAGATCACCCCTATGTCCAACCACTTGATGATTTCTTTGCACATAGCATCTTGCATAGGTGGGTTGAGATGCCTTTGGTGCTCAATACTCAGCTTGTAGTCCTTGCACAATTGGATTTTATAAGCATACACCCCAATGGATAGCAATGATGTCCACAATTGTCCACCCGATGGCCTTTTTGAATTACTTAAGTACCAAGAACAGAGCATTCAATTGTTTGTTATTTAGGTCCGCAGCGACTATGACTGGCAAGGTGTTGTTGGCACCCAAAAATGCATATCTCAAATGGGATGGAAGAGCCTTCAATTCTAGCATTGGTGGCTCCTCAATGGATGGTTTAGTAGGTGGTGATTCTCAATTCTGTAGATCCAACTCCAGCTTAGTTTAGCATTTAGGGGCATAAGATACCCTCAACACCTTCACTGTCTCCTCATAATATGGGATGCCATCACCCTCAAAGTTCATCAAAACTGCTTTCAGTGTCGACACCCAATCGCTCCTCAAGTGGTACCACTAGTTCTGCATCATCAATACTCTTAATGACAGAGATTACCTTCAGATCATCATCCTTCTTTGCATGTTGGCAGACGTTGAACATGACATCATCTTTACCCAATCTAAACTTGAGTTGACCCCTCTCCAAGTTGATCGATGTGCGTTCGATGGCTAGGAAGGGCCTTCTTGAGATGATTGAGACTTCAAAGTCAACCTCACAATCCAGGATCACAAAGTCTACGGGAAACATGAATTTGTCCACTTTGACGAGGACATCATAGAGTATCCCCACAGGCTCCTTCACTGTGCTGTCAGCCATCAACAATCGCATGCTTGTCGGAGTAGGGGCTCCTAATCCTAGCTTCTTGAAGATCGCAAGGGGCATCATATACTAGTACCAAGATCACACAATGCCCTTGTAAACTCCATATCTCTGATAGTGCAGGGTACGGTAAATGAGCAATGATCTTATCATTTCTACACCAAGGTCCTCATACCAATCGCACTACAATATTGAATCTCTTGAGAGAGCTCCTATCTTATAGTCTACTTCTTTGTGACCGAGTCCTTTATAAACTTGGTATATCTAGGCATCTTCTCTAATGCCTCAATGAAATAGGTGTTGATGGAGAGTTATTTTAGCATGGAGAGAATGTGCTTGAATTTACCTTCCTCCTCCTACATTTTTATTCTTTGAGGGAAGGGAGGAGGAGGTTTAGGAATGGGCTTCAACTTCTATGGCATATTTAGAGCATCACTCACCCCATCCTTGGCACGATTATCTCCGATCTTTGCATCTTTGACCTCAACTATCTCCTCATGAACATCATCATCATCAACCGGCATTGGAGGATCAATTGTCTGCTTACCACCACGAGTAGTCACTGCCATATACTACCCATCATTCTTTGAATTTTGTACTGTATTGTTGGGCAATGCACCTTTCCGTCACCAGTTGAGTTGAGTTGATATTTGATTGAACTGTTGCTCCAGCTATTTGATAGTAATAGAATGAGACTCAATCTTCTGATTAATGCTGGAGATGTCATACTTCATCCCCTCTAGGGTCTCATCCTGTGTGTCATCCTTCTTCAACAACTGATCAAACATATTCTCAACTCTAGAGCTACTAGCATCTGAATCACGATTATGTGGTGGCACAAAAAGACCATTCTTATAATCATCTCTGTGATCCTAATCAACATCTCTATCCTAGTCCTTGTTTCTATCATAGTAACCTCTATGATTATTGTCTCTAAAGGTTCCATCCCTATTATAGTTCTGACCTTGATTTCCTTGACCTTGGCACCAATAGTCTGAATTGTACAATTTGGGCATTTGTCTAGAAACCCCTCGTCTGATCAATAATGAAGCAAGTGTCCCCTCATAGTAAGGCTCCTCGTACATGGTCTCATGAAGGCTGATGAGCAACTGCATTCACACATTCTTGATTCTACTTCATCAACAACTACATGTTGGTACTAATTCGAGCAACCTCTTGTATCATCTCTTCTTTTATTTTAGCTTCCACCGAGCTAGTACTGACTATACATGAGCTCTTCGTTGAAGACATATCCCTCATCCCCCCATGCGTAATTCATCTTGACCATCTTTTTCAGCTTCTCAGCAACCCTTGAAATTGGTTCATCTAAAACTATGCCACTCATGATGGTATCAGTACATGCTTGGCTATTCTCATCCAGGACGCGGTAGAAGATCTCCACTAAGGTATCATCAACTATCTTGTGGTTAGGGACACTCCTCAAATACTTTGTGAAACTCTCCCACGTGGTATTGATCAAGTCACAAGGAAGTTGCTCGAGGTTGTTGATCTGGTCTTTTAACTTCAGCTTCTTCGATCTCAAGAAGAACCTATCCAAAAAGGCTTTCTGCATTTCAGCCCAAATGTTGATCGAACTCTATTTAAGATCGGATAGTCATAGCGTTGAATTACCTGTTAGAGATAATGGGAAGACACGAAGCCCGACAATATCCATAGACAGATTCTGGTTTCTTATTACACTCTTACAAATAAACACAATGTTGTCTAGGTGGCTATATGGATCCTCTGATAGTAGGACCTTGAACAACCCATGATTCAGTCGCGTTTGGAGTAACCCACTCGAAACAATGAACTTTATGTCATCCGATAGTAGTGGTAACACAATAGCTCTAGTAACACCCATAGCCATAGGATTCAGCGGATATTAGCTCCATTGATAAGCTTTGGCATTGAGATCTTGTGGCTATGGATTAATGGCCCCCAAGTGAAGGTGGGTTACTATCATTCTCATTTTGGTTCTAGTTTAGAGATGTATTAATTGTGTTATTCATGTTGTCCTGGGCTATTCTTCTTAATGTTCTTTGGAACTCCAGGTCAAATGGTGTCAAGGGAATGTCTTGACTTCACGTGTTGTGCATACACTACATTAGCACGGTAAAACAAAAACAAAAATAAAAACAACTAAAAATGTAAAATAAGGAAAATAAGGATTAATTCCCGAACTACTCAAATTAAACAAGTCTAACCATATTTCCCTATAACGGAGCGAAAATCTTGATGTCTCCCAAGCGACACGTCCTTTTTGAAGGTTAAAGCAGTTGTTGTCAAGATATATACCTAACCGAGGTTAGGATCAAAATTTCAAGCTGTTCAAGTTGGTTAACCTACTTATCTCCCAAAAGGGGAGAGGGGGTTTCCCGCAATGTGACATTACTAACCCTTACTTATTGTTCCAGTACAACCTTCCATTGATCCAGTTTGGTTGATTATGCGAGAAACATCAATCGGATCTTGTTAATTAATCTCTTTTCTTATTCATTACAATCTTGATCCAGCCAATAACACTAGGCGAGTTCTAACATTGACCACCATTAAAATGCATTTAAGATGAAGAGAATTAGTTAATACATGCATACACACTTTTCAAGAATTATGAGTTATCCAATTTTACCTTGTTAGTTCTTCATGGTTTCTACAATCCTAGTTGTGGATTAACTACTCATTGTCAGTGTAGATGCAAGAATCATGATATTGAATAGCATAATTAAGCACTTATGAGAATAGAATTAAGACAAAAAAATCCGAGCTCTTTAACAAAAATCACAATTCTAAATTAAGAACAAAAAATATTATTTTCCAAGTATCTCACAATGTTTCTCATTTTTTCTTATTGATCTCTAATGGTCTGTGCAAAAATTAACCTATAAAACCTATTTATAGTATGTAAAATACAAGACGAAATCAAAATAGGAGAAGTGGATCGGCAGGCTCTATGGACAATTCTACGAGCCATATAAAGTTCTACTGTCTGTAGTCGAGGCTTCGTAGATTCCATATGTAATTCTAGGCTGACTCCTATAGACCTATCTATGGCTCGTATCAAGTACTACGGCCCGTGGAGGGTTTTGTCTGACGACTTTTCAGCAACTCCCCATTTTTTTATCCTAAGGTTATGACACCATGTCTATGACTCATAGAATCTTTTATGATTCATCTACATATTCATAGACTCAACTTCAAAAAATCTCTCCTTTATTGGATTTTACTATGAAACCTACTCTATGGCTCGTGGAAACTTCCACAGCCCCTAAAGAGTGTCATAGAACAACAATTTCTTCAGTTCTGCACACATAGACCAAAAATCATGTCAACCCTGTAATCCTGCAAAACAAACATAAAAGCATATTAAATCTACTAACATCGCTATGAGAACACACAAAATTTCAATTTTTAAGCATCAAAAGTATTGTATTTTGATAGTACATCATTAGTCACATGAAAAGTAGAAGATACAAGAGAAGGAGGTTGATTATTAGGCACAGGAGTAGGAGAAGGTACAAAAGAAGGAGGCTGATTATTAGCCACATTGGAAAGAGAAGGATCAGGAGAAAGAGGAAACTCAAAAGAAGGTGCTGAAATTTTCAAAAGTACCAAGTGAAGAAGGAGGTTGATTATTAAGGTTACAAGCCTCATTCTCATTTAAAGATTCCTTACCTACCACAATATCCCCCATATTGGGAAAATAGTCTAATTCAAGTGGGCCTTTACAGATTCATTCACCCCATGACAAACATACACCTCAACTTCATCCCTATTTTTTATCAAGTTGAAAAGGTCAAATGTAACCTTATCACAATTTACAAGAACTAATAACCCATCCCACTTAATAAAGAAGTTACAATCTATTGTATACCCTAAATCATTTATGTTGCCCTCAACTCAAAGTAAGACATTCTATTAATTTCTACATTTAGGAATTCTATCACACTCCCCCAATATATTCTGGTGGGGAACCAAATTCAATTTTTCCCCACGATACCACCATATTAAAGTTATCAGAATAAAAGACATGAAGATTCGTAAAAAAAATTAAATTAACACATTCAGGAATAAATTACACAATAATACTACTATTACCAGAAGTCTCTTTTATTCAACTCACAAAATCGCCACCACAAATAGTGAAATATACAAAATCTTAACAGTGGCACTAAGTCGATAACATAACATAGCACAAGAACACCCTAACAACACAAAATACTAAAAAAAAAAATACCAATAGAAACCAAAAATTAAGTTGATTCTAATATTTCTTAGACTAAAGTTAACCCTAAACATATATTTACCTCAAATAATCACAAATATAGTAACAAAAATAAACTTTAAGATATACACGAACATGTGAACACCTAACCTCTTAACTTTCAATTCTTTGTTTACCCAACTAGTCTGCGCATTGATGAGTAAATTATGGCAGAAGAGAGAGTGAAAATCTGTGTAATCTTCAGCAAGCAAATGAAAAAGCAAGAGACGACGTGGAAGAAAAGAGAGTGAGAAATGGAAAGGTCAAGAATTCTTTAAAAAAGGAAATGGAACGGGTCCATTAGACCTGCCTTTACAAATTAAACTAATAAAATAATAGTGATTTTGCATCACGTGCTTCAAAATATACTAGGGATGATGAGAAAATGGGTAAAAATGGTGTATTTACAAAGAAACTAAATATATTTGTGGGGTAATGGGACGCCCACAAAGTTAGGGTGTCTTTTTAAAAATTTGGGACAACATCAGTGGTGACCTTGTGCCTTCTCTCATTTTTAAATAAATAAATTTATTTCATCCAAGCATGCATATGCACAAACCAAAATTGAAGCCAATAAAAATGTTCATAAATTACCAACCAACATGCATATAAATTATGAATGATATAATATTATGAAAGAGACGAAAAATATTATTACCTCTAAATCCACCAGTGTATAAGCATGTTGCTTTGATGTGAATATAAATTTACTCCTTATATAAATAAAATATGTGTTTTGATGTTATTGTTTAATTGGAATTAATATTGGATTGTAGATCTTTATGTTTGGGATATTAGTTTGTTTCAATCCTAAATATTAGGTAAATTATTAGTAGAAAAATTTGATCTTTTTAATTCCATATTTTTTGGATGTTTTTTTGACCTATTTTTTTAGGCATTTTATCTATTTTTGTTTTAAAGAATAAGTGTTGGAGAAAAGAAGTCTTAAAATATATCTTAGGGCACGATGTAGATCACAAAAGAAGTTAAAATTTTCTAAACATCTCATAGCCTCCTATTCATGGATGTGGCATGTTTTATGTCTACGAACAAGACTCTACCAGATGTGACATGTTGGACTCCCTAGGACGTTTCAAAATCTTGTGATTTGATACCAAGTTTCTCACGGGCCGAGTCTAGGTCCTAGTCATAACACAAGGAATGTGGAACTTGAAGGCACCCCTTCCAAGTCTCTTATCATATCATAAGGATACTTAAGATAATTATGTATTAACATAAGTAAAGCAAGAAGAAATAGGTCATAAAGACAAAGCTAAGAATAGAAGCCAAGAACTTTCCCATTAAAAGGATTATATCAACTTTGTTCAATACATGACTCTACTTGTCTAGAACTTAGCAAGGATTAGAACATGCCACTAGCTTACTTAAATTAAAGAAGTATGGAAGTTTTCTCAACATAGCAATATAAGCATGAATAAAAAGGCTTTCTTTGGAAGCGCGGGAACTCACCAAACGTCTTCAAATGTGGTATCCGTATCTAGCCACGATAAGCAGGAGTAGAATCGTTGCTCATCCCTACATTGTGATATAATGTAAGTAAAGAGTATGTGTTAGTATATTAAAATGTACTAAGTATATAGGGTATGATGCAACAAAAAGTTACCATAGCACAGTAAAAAATATGCATAATTATATCAATGAAATAAAATGCAAAAGAGAATGCATCTTTAACACACAAGTTAGAGTATAATAAAAGATTTCAAATTATCATAACATACTTATGTGCGAGTAGGACCATAACTGACAATAAGACCATGCAGGCTATTATATTAAAACCCAATATTGCCATTACACTATAGAAAGAGGAGTCTACTTGCGAAGGTAGAACTCTACTTCACTAGGTGTGTGTCACAAATCATAATTCTAAATGTAGATCTATTAGATACGTCATATTGGCAATATAAACCTATGGTGGAACATATTTATAAGACTTGAGACTTTATATAAGGACCCTTTGGGTCGAACACTCACCTCAAGCCTCATTTGGTGCTAAGTCAAACCCCATAGAATACATATATATATATAGTATGTCATAGTCAACATCATAATTCATAGTAAACAAGCAAATCAATTCAAATCATAAGCAGAGTCCATCTTCTTAGGTTGCATGCAATGTGGATACAATCTTCCACATTTTCAATTTGTATCAAAATACGGTCTTGACTTACTTTTCGAAATCATGTTCATAATCATACTTAAATACTTATAATCTTCTTCATAAATCATGATTTGAAATAGAATTTAGGGCAAAGCATGGGTTCACAGTCAATCAAATATAAAATCATGAAATCAATTGAATTCATGCAAAATTATGTAATTGAAGACAAATTAAATTATAATACAAGAACTTATCACAATTTCATAAGTCTTAAATGATATATAATAGAACTTCCTTGAAATTTAATTAAAAATCATGCAATTCATATAATTTATAGTAAAATAAACATAATGGGGGTGTAGAAATCATGTATGTGACATAAATCATGAGATTAATACTGAAATTATGAAACCCATGAAATTACACTTGAAAACTTGAAAAGACTTACTCTTCGGGGCGGAGTGGAAGAAGGGCGGATTCTCGAACGCGGACAAGGATCCAACGAATTCGAAAGAATTGAACGAGGAGCCGTATGAGGTAAAAATCTCATGTATGTTTCTGTAGAGTGGTAGTAAGGGTGACTTATCTGTCAACTTTTCCACTATCACCCCAAAAAAACCAAACTCTGCCTTACGTAAAGTTGCCAG
>JAABOM020058986.1:0-13296 GCA_011800125.2 Solanum clarkiae
AGTTTAGTAGCGTTAGGATATAATGGTAGATTAGGGTCATGTCGTCGGTTGGGGTTGAGGTCGGGGGTAAGGGGGTAGGGGTGGTGAGAGGGTCACAAACTTATGTAAGTTAAGGATAGCGTCGTGGAATATAGGATCACTCACAGGAAAATCCATAGAGCTAGTAAAATATCTTAAGAGGAGACATATTAATATAGCGTGTGTTCAAGAGACTAAATGGGTAGGTACCAAAGCTCGGGATGTGGATGAGTTTAAGCTATAGTACTGGAGTGGCTCTAGAGATAGAAATAGTGTAGGTATACTAGTAGACGAGGACCTTAGGGATTATGTGGTTGATGTTAGGAGGGTTAATGATAAAATGATGTTTATCAAACTCGTGGTTGGTAGGCATATAGCGAATGTACTTAGTGCTTATGCGCCCCAAATAGGCCTAGATGAGGAAGTCAAGAGGTTCTTTTGGGAAGATCTGGATGAGGTTATGCGAGGCATACTGGAGAGAGAAAAAATCTTCATTAGGAGTGACTTTAATGGGCATATAGGGGCTACCACTAGCGGGTTTGAAGATGTTCATGGAGGCTTTGATTTTAGAGAGAAGAATGGAGGTAGGACATCTCTCTTGGATTTTGCCAAAGACTTTGAGTTAGTTATTGCTAACTCATGTTTCCCGAAGAGGAAAAATCACTTGATTACCTTCTGTAATACGGTAGCTAAGACTCAGATAGATTACTTACTTCTCCGAAAGGACGATAGAAGTTATATGTAAGAATTGCAAGGTTATTCCGAGTGAAAATATTTTCACTCAACATAGACTTCTAGTGATGGATTTAGATATCAAGAGAGAAAAAAAGAAGAAAGTTATTTATGTCCAACCAAGGATTAGATTGGGAGGCCTTACTTTTGCCTTTGGTCGAGAGATGGAAGAAAAGTTGAGAAACTTAGAGGCTTGGAGTAGTGACAGAAATATGAACAACAAGTAGGACACTACTGCTGGTTGGATTAGAAAGGTAGCTATCGAGATACTAGGGATTTCGAGAGGGACCTTTGGTGGATGTTAGGGCGATAAGTGGTGAAATGATGAAGTTCAGGGCAAAGTAAAAGATAAGAAGGTTTCTTAGAAGTGGTTGGAGTGTAGGGATGAAGAGGAAAAGCGAAGGCTTAAGGAGATCTATAAGATGGCTAAGTAAGAAGCAAAAATGGTGGTGACAAGTGCTAAGACAGCAACGTTTGAGTGCCTATATGAGGAGCTAAGTGATAAAGGCGGGGACAAAAGATTGTATAGGCTCGCTAAAGAGAGAGAATGGAAAGCTCGCGAATTGTACCAAGTGAAGTGCATCAAGGATGAGGAGGGTGAGTTGTTGATTGATGACACTTCCATTACACTAGTTGACAAGCTTACTTTCATAAACTCTTAAATGAAAAATGAGATAGAGATATTCAGCTGGGCGAGTTGGCACACTTTGAAAATCATCGTGATTTTGGTTATTGCAGGTGGTTCAGAGTTAAGGAGGTTAGAAGGGCTACAAGTAGGATGAGGAAAGGGAGGGCAATCAGACCCGATGAGATTCCGGTAGATTTTTGGAAGAATATGCTCAAGGATGGCATAGAGTGGTTGACTAGACTGTTCAATGCCATTATGAAGACTGCCAAGATGCCTGATGAATGGAGGAGTACAATGGTCCTATTGTGCAAGAACAAGGGGGATATCCAAAACTGTAATAATTACGGGGGTATCAAGTTGTTAAGTCACGCTATGAAGGTTTGAGAGAGAGTGATGGAGATGAGGTGAGAAAAGTAGTGTCTATTTTTGGAAAATCAGTTTGGACTCATACCGGGGAGGTTGACTACTGAAGCAATTCATCTTATTAGGAGATTAATAGAGAAATATAGGGAAAGAAATAAGGATCTTCATATGGTGTTTATTGATCTCGAGAAGCGATGTCCTATGGAGGTGTCTAGAGGTGAAATGTGTCCCAATGGCGTATATTAGGGTGTTAAAGGACATGTACGCCTGAGCCAAAACTCGAGCAAGAACGGTGGGAGGAGACTCAGAGTATTTTCCAGTTGAGATGGGACTCCATCAAGGATCTGTGTTGAGCTCTTTCCTGTTTACGTTGGTGATGGATGAGTTGACGCAATCTATCCAGAAGGAGGTTCCATGGTGTACACTATTTGCAGATGACGTAGTACTGATTGATGAGACTCGGGCTAAAGTTAATGATAGGTTGGAGACTTGGAGATACGCCTTGGAGTCCAAAAGATTCAAACTGCGCAGGACCAGAACAGAATACTTGGAGTGCAAATTGAGTATTACGAGGTATGAAGCAGACATTAATGTGAGGATTTTCACTCAACCTATCCCCAAGAGGGAAAACGTTAAGTATCTAGGGTCCATTATCCAGAGTAGTGGCGATATTGACAATGATGTCACACATCGTATTGGGACAGCACAGACTAAATGGAGGCTTGCCTCTGGAGTATTGTGTGATAAGAAGATACCACCTAAACTCAAAGGTAAGTTTTATAGAATGGTGGTTAGACCATCTTTGCTGTATGGGGTGGAGTGTTGACCAATAAAAAATGCACATGTTCAGAAGATGCATGTCGCAGAGATGAGGATATCGAGATGGATGTGTGGTCACACCAGGAGTGGTAAGATTAGGAATGAGACCATTCGGGAGAAGCTAGAGGTGGCCCCCATGGCTAATAAGATGAGGGAAGCAAGATTGCGATGGTTTGGACATGTGCAGAGAAGGAGTACCGATACTCCTGTTAGGTGGTGCGAGAGGTTGGTTTTGGGAGTTACACAAATGGGTAGATCTAGACCAAGAAAGTATTGGGGGAGGTGATCAGACAAGATATGACGAAACTTCATCTCACCGAGGACATGACCTTAGATAAAAAGGAGTGGAGGTCACGAATTAGAGCAGCAGATTAATTGGTTGGCAGGGTTAAGTGGTTGTCTGGCCTTGGGGTATAGTAGGGTAGCAGGAATAGTCGTGTTTTATATCATGTGTTGTCATTATTTGTCGTGTATGTGTTAATTCTATTGCATTTACTTACTATCATATGCTTTTCGTTATTAGTCGCTCTTTTCGTTCCCTTTCTTTTCCTTTCCTTTGTCATATCTAGTTTATTCTGCTTATGGATTTTTGGGATGAGGGTTCCCAGGAAACAACCTCTCTACTTCTAGGAGGTACTGATAAGGTCTGCATACATTCTACCCTTCTCAGACTCCACTTGTGAGATTCCACTGGATATGTTATTGTTGTTCATATATTATATGCACAACCAAGATTTTAAGTTCTTTAGTCCGTATTTATTTAAAGAACATATTAGGAAGCTTGTATCTGTCATGGAGTACGTCTCACTGCATTGTTGCTTGAGTTGAGATGGTAATTTTATTTTATAAATTTTGTCTACATTTTCGGGAGTACTGGAACAGTAAAACTCCAGGAATGTATATATCATTACATTTTGGGACAATCCTTTAATTGAGTATACATTCTTCTCATATTATTTTACGTATTATACTTTTTACTAACTAAAATTATTTCTGTACATGAACAATAATAATGATAGTTATAGTCATAATTGTTTTAAATAATTTTCTATTTTAAATTCAAAATGCTCATCATAGTAGAATGTATTAACATATCATATATTATTGCTATTAGTCTTATTATATTAATTAACCAAGTTATATCATTTTTAACATATATATATTATGTAGTTTACTTAACATTAAGTACTGGTTAAATTTTTCACAAGGGACGAACACCAGTAAATACATTTCAATTACTATGTCAAAGTACATGGATTTTTTTAATCAAATGAGAACTAATATATTTTAACTTTGGTTTGGCTCTTTTAAATAAGTACTCTTTAATAATCAAAATAAGTTATAATTTTTTGTACTAACAATACCATTTTTTGGTTAAAAAATCCATTGACATTTTCATCTAGAGAGTTTTGATCATAACAAAGGAACCAAAATGGATGAATGAAACGTTTCATCATGAGCCACATTAATCATTGACCAGAAACAAATTTCAAATGAGTGGCAAAAATAATTTTAAACAAATCAAACAAGTTATAAACAACAACATTGAAGCAGTGCACATTTGCATAGAAGCTTAAATCTCGGTTTGGAAAAAGAGACGGATAGAGAAGAAAAGGCTCACATCTTCAATTTAGCACTTTCCACCATCATTTCCTTCGACCATGGCCAGAATCTTATTGCTCTTCTTCTTCTCTTGTTCTGAACCCACCTTCCGATGCCGATTTCACCGAGCAAGGGTGAGTATGTATCTCCCCATACTTCTTTAGTGTTGTCTTGCGCATGCCTTTTGATTTTCCCCCTCTTTGCACAGATGGTAGCACCGTGGTACTGGTTATTTCTTCAGGTGGCAGCTCCAGAGCGTCCTTATTCCTTGGTTTCAGGTAACAGCTTCGACTCAAGTAGCTAACTCTCCAAATAAACTGTTGATTTCCTTCTTTGTTGTCTGTGGTAGAGTCTATGGAATTGAAGAGGATTGCAAGCTCTTCCGGACATAGCTGGGCATCCTGATATATGGGGCGTAGTTAGGAGCCTCTGATTTTTGTATATATTTTGACAAGAAACTTGTAGATCTGATCTGTAATGCTTGTACTCCTTTGTAAATAGCTTTTGTAGATGCAACAGCCCAACTTCCATGTCTTCTTTTGCCTGCTGTATGTATCCAGTTAACAGTTTCCTGTAGATACCTGCTCTTGTTGATTTGTTGCATGTAAAATCCTCCTTGTTCTAATTCTAATATATGGAATCTGTGTTTTTGTCACTGTTGAGAATTTTCCTGGCTTTACTAGGTAACTCTCTAAATGTACAGTAGACTTGTTTATTCTGTTGTGTGAAGGCCTGATTAACTAAATAATCCGCCAACTGATTCCCCTCCCTGAAAATATGTTGAATTCTTGCATTTAATTGACTCATATGACCCCTTATTTCCTCAATGGCCTCACTGATTTCCCATGGACATTTCCATGTCCCTTTTATAATTTGCATAACTGTTCTAGAGTCTGTCTCTATAACCAGGTTATCCCAACCTTTTTCTATTGAAACCCTTAGAGCCATTAGGATAGCTCTAGTTTCTGCCTCCACATTTGTGGCAGTCCCAATTTGCTCAGCTTGGGCATATCTTAGATCTCCATCCCAATCCCTAAAACATATACCATAGGCACCGTCACCTGGGTTGCCCCTACTGGCACCATCCGTATTACATATTGTGCCTTGTTCAGGTAACCTCCAGTATACCTTATGATAGTATAATTTAGGTTTATAGTCTTTGAGTAGCCTGATGATTTCCTTCCAATTTTTCCCTTCCACCTTCATATCAGTGTACTTCACTCTCAAAGAGTAAGTGCACATGCTATGAACCTGGTGGATTAAGCTGTCAAAATTAATCATGTTCCTCCTCTTCCACAAGGTCCAGAAAATTATTGCAGGAATTCCTCTTAGTGCAAATTGTAATCTACTGTTTGTGTTTACACACCACCAGTTCTTACAATTTTGCAGTAAATTCCTCTCCTCCACTGGAATACCTGCAGTACTAGCAAAGAACTTCCACAGTTTCTGAGCCATGGAGGATGATAGAAAAAGGTGAAACATTGTTTCCTCCTGTTGTGCTTCACAGCACCAGCATCTTGAGGCAATATTGATTTTCATCCTTTTAAGTTATCTTGTGTGGCAATCCTTCCCTCCCAAGCTCTCCATAGGAAAAATTAACTTTTAAAGGTAAACCCTTGTTCCATATCCACTCCATGCATTGTTCCTTGTGTCTTTTTCTCCTTAGTAGTTCCCAAGCTGATTTGACTGAAAATTCCCCACTTGCTTGCCCCATCCAGTGAGCTTTATCAGATAATAGATTGTTCATTTTTGGAGAGATATTATCTATTATATAGTCAACCGTTTCTGCTGATACATCTCTCTCTAATTTCTGCTTATCCCACTGATTATTGGTGATGAATCCTTAACCTCAATTTCCTCTTCCACTGGGCAGTCTTCTTCAACATAATATAATGCACCCAATTTTGTCCAATTATACCAGAAACTATCTTCACCAGTCTTGATCTGCCACCATATATTATGTTCCACTTCTTCCCTGATTTGGGTCAGTCTTTTCCATACATGTGAGCCCCTTGTCCCATTAGCCATGATTGGGTGCCACCTCTGACAATACTTATTCCAAATGAACTCACTCCATAATGAATTAGTAGATGTTCTAAAGTTCCACCATAATTTAGCAAATAAATCCTTTGAAACATCATGTAGTGATCTAAAACTTAGACCACCCTCATCTTTGGGGTAGCATAGCTTATCCCAAGCCACCCAATGCTTTCCTTTAATTTCAGTAGCTCCACCCCAGAAAAATCTTGCAAAGATTTTATGTAATTGATCAATCACTCCTTTTGGGGGATTCATGGCTGATAAAAGGTGTATTGGCATGGATTGTAAGACATGCAAACTTAGAATATATCTACCTCCAAAAGTCAACAATCTATTCTGCCAGCTCATCACTCTTTTACTTACCCTTCGGATTAGGTCCTCAAAGTAAGCAATCTTCCTTTTCCCATAAAATATTGGACAACCCAAATAAGTGAATGGAAAAGTCCCTTGGGCAATTCCAGTAATGTGTTTTGTGTACTGGGCCACCCTAATTGGGACTTTATCATGTAAGTACAAGTAGCTTTTTTTAAGATTTACCATCTGACCAGAAACTATTTCATACCTCCTCAGAACAGCCATCATTTTCTCCATAGACTTCTTGTGGGTAGAGCAGAAGAGTATGGTATCATCAACATAGGATAGGTGGTTAATCTTCCTACTCCATCTTGGTAGGGTATATCCTTTTAACTCTAAATCATCATTTAATCTATTTAGACCTCTAGATAAGACCTCTGAACAATAATGAATAGTGTAGGTGACAATGGATCCCCCTGCTTTAAGCCTCTTGATGAATTAAAAAAACCATAAGAGCTTCCATTGACTAGTATGAAGTACCAATTATTAGATATTAATCTCCATACCGTATCAGTTATTCTCTCATCAAAACCAAAGCTTCTCATTACCTTTGTCAAATATATTCACGAGACCCTGTCATATGCTTTAGCCATATCAAGCTTGACCACTACATTATGAAAGTCATGCCTCCTATTGATGCCCCTTATCATCTCTTGTGCCAAGAGTACATTTTCTATAATGTTTCTGCCTTTCATAAAACCTGTTTGGTTTTTGGAGATAATATTAGGTAGTACCTCCTCAATCCTACCATGTAGGACCTTGGAGATAATTTTATTCACAAAGGTGCTGAGACTTATGGGCCTCAAATCATGTAAGATAGCACTTTTTCTTTCTTAGGGATAAGTACTACATTTGTATGTGTTACAAATTTAGGTAACTCACTCCCACAGAAAAAAGCCATAACCATCTGAACAATGTCATGATTAATTATGTCCCAGCATTCCTGAAAAAAAGCACCAGAGTAGCCATCCAATCCACTTGCACTATCCCTGCTCATGTTAAAGACCACATCTTTAACTTCATCATGTGTAGGAGGTCTGGTCATCTTCTGGTTCTGTTCTGATGTTACTATCTTTGGAACTACTTCCAACATAGAATAATCAGAAGTGTAGCTTTCTTCAGTGAACTGTCTCTGAAAAGTTCTGACTGCCTCTTCCCCAATCATCTTCGTATTCTGAAACACTTCCCCCTTGTCATTCTTTGTTTCATTAATCCTTAATTTAACTCTTCTTCCTTTAACATAGGAATGGAAGAATTTAGTGTTTCTATCGCCTTCCTTAAACCATTGCATCCCTGCTTTTTGTTTCCAGCACTCTTCCTCTACCTTGTAATATTGCTTGAGATTGTTTCAATTCCTTTCTGTTCTCATTCGAAGGGTTAATCTCCAATTGGGTCTCCTTCATTCTAGCAATATCCTCCAAAGTTGCAATTTTGTTAAAGAAATTGCCATATGTTTGTCTGCTCCAAGCAATCAGCACCTTCTTGAGCCTTTTCAATTTTTGGTGCACTCTGTATAAAGGTGTACCAGAAGCCTCCTCCATCCAACTCTGCTGTACCACTTCTTTGAACTTTGGGTGATTTGTCCAAAAATTGAGGAACTTAAAGGATTTAGCATATTCCCCTCCATTATTTTTTACAAATAACTAGAGGAGCATGATCTGACCCTAGTCTCCCCAAATGATGTACCTCACTATTGGGAAGGATCTGCAAAAATTCCTGGTTAATAACCACATTATCCAGCCTCTTGAATATGCATTCTTCCTCAATTCTCCCATTCCACCATGTAAATGTACTGCCAATATAGTCGAGTTCTGTAAGATTACAGGCACTTAAGCATTGTGCAAATTCAATAGTTTCATGAGATGTAACAGGAAGGCCCCCCATTTTCTCTTCCTCATGTAGTATTACATTAAAATCCCCTCCTACCATATTATCCCATAACTCCAATCTTTCCAGGGCACTGAATCTTGCATTTACTGATGTGATGACAAAATCCATTTGGCTTCCTCTGTCTTTGAATTTTATTGTCAGCTGCTGAATTGTGTCACTAAGGACAGCCCCTTCCCAATCTGCTGTCCAGAAAACCCAAATTTTGGCCGAGGTATTGACCAAAGAATGATCCATCCTTAGTCTTCTTCTGTAATCATCTATGTGTTGAGGGCCTTGAAACGGTTCAAACAAGGCTATGAATAGATATTTATTCCTTCTTTTAAGGTCTATAAGCTTCTCAAAAGATTCTTGAGAATTTACAGACGTTATGTTCCAGAATAAGATCTGGTCCATCATTTAGAAGATGAAGATTTTGTAGAATTACTCCTTGTAGTAATTTGACTCCCTTTATTCTTTGTAAGCTTGCCATTCTTGTAGAATTGTGCAGATCCTTATTATGCCTTGGTGATAAATCAGCTGCCTTTGTGACCTCCTTGACTGTTTGTGAGATATCCCCATCATCCTTCTCGGTTGAAATTTGCACGTCAGTATTTCCTTCTTCATACACATTCTGTATATTCTCTGCACTATTAACTACATTTGCTGGATCTTCTTGTGTATTGTCTGTCTTATCTTCTATGGTGTGATCTGTTGTTGCATCAGAAATAACCTCCACCTGGTTGGTTTTCCCTGTCTTTAATTGCTGACCCCTCCTCCTTGTCTTCATTGGCTTCTAATTCAATAACTTTTTGTGAGTCAGTTTCGGAACTTGCTGACTCCTCATTATTGCTGACATTATTATTTTCCTGTGCATCCACCTCTTCCTTGTTATTATTGTCATTCTTTGGCTTATCCTTAAAGGTCTCCATCAGCCAGGCTTTCATATTGACTACCCCTTCCTGTTGTTGTCCTTCCTTTTTCTGATCAGCATGCTGTGTACCACTCTTGTCCTCAACAACAACATTACCCCAACGCCTCAAAGGCTCCTGTCCATTGCGGGGTGTACCACTCTTGTCCTCATTCTCCTTAATTTCTAGCACCTCAAATTTGTTGCTGGCGATAACATTATCCCCTCCCTTCTTGTTAGCCCTAGCATTCCACTGTTGCATAGTAATCCGTCCTTTATTTCTTCCTTTCCCTCCACTACCTTTATTCTTTTGTTCCTGAAATTCCTCTTGAACCACAGTATCCTTTTGTGGTGCATCTTCTGCCTTTGCATTCTTATCCTCACCCTCCTCTTGCTTTGGGTACAATTCTGGATGAATAACATAGCAATCATTCTCATCATGTCCCTGAAGTTTGCACTTTTTGCAATACTTAGGCATATAGTCATACTTGATATCAATCCACTTTTCCTTAATTTCCCCCGTGATTTTATTTCTGACACCGATGTTAATCCGCTTAGGGAATTCACCTAGAAGATTCACCTCCACCTTGACCCTTGCACAACTAGGCCTTATTTTGTTTTTTGTGGCCATGTCAACCTGTAAGGGTTTACCCCCTGCCGCTGCAAGTGAAAATATTGTCTCTTTTCCAAAAACATTTGGTGGTAGAGACGGGAAGGAAATCCACACAATTAATTGTGGTTTCCTCCTTTGGATCAAACAGGTCCCACATAAGAGTTCGCATCGGGTATCTTGTGTTCAATGTAGAAAATTGTTTTTGATATTAGATGTACACAATCCTCAATACAAGAAGCTCGTATTAAGATGTACCTATTGCTGAGATATTCGATTGTACATTCACTTTTGAGTTTGAATTGTTTTGGCAAAATCTTCCTTAATTCATGAATATCTGACCATCCATAAGAAAACTTCACTATAACCGCATATTGTAAATCCTCGTTCAAGATCATTTGTGAAACCTCTTCCTCCTCTCATATAATTCTCGGCTCGCCATGTAAATATGTGATTTGTTTCCTTGGAATGGGTATTTTGCGATCAATCGTTGGTTGGACTACCGCAGCATACATCATAGGTGGGGTTACGCTTGCCGCTACCTGAGAAGCCACCATCGATGGCTGCCCAGTGGCTGGAACGGTCATCAAAGCACAACAGACAAGGGTCGTGTAGCTAGGGTTTTTGAGAGAGAATATTGCCTCCCGGAGACCTTCAGTGTGTTAGAAAAGGCTCACATCAAGTTTTTCTAGAAGCTCTTCTTTAGATGGTGAGGGCTGCTGAACCAGCTCATTACCAACTTCAAGAAGTCTTTTGCCACGTTTCTCCTCAGAAACATAAGCACTAGCTAGGGCTACCATTTTCCTTTTTTCACAGCACACAGAGAACAAGAAGAGCTCTGCAATTTTGCAACCAGGCTTTAAGTCTCAAAAACCCAAAGGAAATCACCAGAGTGCAAAGGGAAAAAAAGAAGTTCTAAAAAACCTAAAAGCTGACGCCAATACTAGTATACCAAGAATAAGTAAGAAAGGGGCGAATCGAAAAAAGAGGGGTTATATGGAAAATTGAGTGCATGCAGCATAGGCAATGCAATCTGTCAATGAGTCTTTCGAAACTCACCAGCTACAAGGTGGGAAATAAAGCCTCACTAATAACGTAAAAATTGAGGAAGTAAACTAATTAAACTACTAAATTTTTCCTAAGAAAGGTAACCAAAAAGGAAATCATTTCATCCTAGGATTAATTAACAACTGTTAACAAAAAACAAATTTCAAACCAGTTTAGGAAGTCAGTTAAACAAGTTACAAACAACCTCGATGTAGGTAAAAAGTACACAGCTGTTTTGGAATCTCATAGATGAATTCAGGCTCCTTGCTATTATGTACTTTTGGGTTTATAGGTTTAAGCAAGCAAACAGATGGAAAGAGAAAAGAAAAGACCCACATCTAGGTTTCCCACAAGCTCCTCTTTAGAAGATGGGGTCTGGTGAAGCAGCTCATCCCCAATTTCAAAAAGTCTTATGTGGAGTTCCTCCTCAGAAACAGAAGCACAATCCAAGGAATCCATTTCCTTTTTTCACAGCAATGAGCAAACAACGAACAAGAAGAACACTACAGTTTCAAAATCAGGATTTAAGCTTTAAAAAATACAAAACAAATTACCAGAGAGCAAAGACAAAATTGCAGAAACACCCAAAACATCATATAAAATGGACAAGAGAAAGAAAAGGGTGGTTATGTGATAAATGAAATGCATGCAACAGAGGCAAAGATCATGTGCCAAAGTTTCTTCAAAACACACCAACTACATTACCAACATTTTAAAACCAAATAAACTTTTTGTGCTATTAAGAAATAATTTTCAATGTGTGTGAGTAACTAACTATTTTTGATGCACGTGCGTTGCATGTGAATTCTAAATCTAGTAGTACATTGTCACGATCCAAACCTAGGGCCTAGACGTGACTGGCGAATGGTGAACACGAAGGAACCCCAAACAAGCCTCATAGCATATCATTACACATCCTTAGTCGCGGAAGCAATATAAAACAACATAAGAAATATGAACAAGGGAATTGGGAGTAAGGGCTAGAGAGAGAGTTTAATACTTAAATAACATATATGAGTCAAAGCTCAAACATAATATACAACTTGTCCAACAACACCTCTAAACATAGATACTTAGTGGGGACAAAGACAAAGCAACCGGGCTCACAGTCATAGTCAAAATAGCAATAAAGAAGAAGGAATCAATACATAACATAAGAAACATAGACCAACATCCCCGGAATGGAGGACTCACCAATAAGCTTGAGTGAAATCGTACTAGCCATGTGGGTGGAGATGCTCAAGCAGGGCTCCGGTTCCTACATGGTCATATCATGTAGGCATAGAGTATGTGTTAGTACGTTGGAATGTACTAAGTATGTGGGATGCAATGCAACAAGAGATAAGCAATGTAATCAAAATACATAACAATAGGCAATAGACATAATATAACAATATGACATGCATGGACAATGCTTGTAGTAAAACATGCTTGAAAATATCCATTCTTTCATAGCTTACTCAATCCATTAAGATAACATAATTAGCTTAACCAATTACCTTATACTAGAGAGTGAGAGATATAGCATGAGTTCATAACCCCAAATCATACACGAGGGTAAGGAGTACATCATAGTTCATAACCTCATAAAGAGTAACATAACCTCATAGGGAGTAGCATAACCTCATAAGGAGTAGCATAACCTCATAGGGAGCAGATTGCATTCGTACATGAGGGTAAGGTGTACAACATAACTCATAACCCCTACATGTAGGAATTGACCTTGCACTAGAGGGTAAAACATGTAACATAGTTCATAACTCCTCCTAGTAGGCTTTCACAATGGCAAGAGCATAAACCTTATCTTAAGAATCCAAGTCGTCATCAACAATTCACAAGAACATAGCAACATGAGAGCCCAGCAATTCCCTTGCAATACCAAATGTGCTTTACATGATTCAAACACATATATTTATTCCTTTCATCCTTATATACATATCTTCCCTTCTTATCATCATTTGTTCATCACATACATACATCATTTCATCATCGTATAATCATCATAATATCATTCAACTCATAAAACATGCATTGGATCTACAATTCCTCAAGAAATCCTAGCCGGACATTTTATCAAATACTTGGCGGGTGTGTAATGGGGGTAAAAGACCATGCAATTTAGAGATGAAATCATGCAAGAAAATCCATTGTAAAACCATTAATCGACACCTTGCAAAACCCTCAAGACATACACATCAAAACCCCTCATTAAATCCAATATTAGACCCAAATGCTAAAACAACCATACTTTCATGAACTAAAATCACTGTGTAGTAAATTTCTCAATATACAAGACCCACATGTAAA
>JAABOM020058987.1:0-13296 GCA_011800125.2 Solanum clarkiae
ACCAAACATTACAAATGTCATACTCACAATCACCCACTCAAGCTTTTCTACAAGGTTCACTTCACAACCCAATTCTTCGAAGTCCTATAAATCCTAGATTATAAGTCTAGCTTAATAGTCAATGTAAGGCATGTTTAAACATGATCAAACTAAGCTTATACTCATATAGGGAACAAACTCATCAACAAAGATTGAGAAATGTAACCGAAGAGCTTACCAATCGAATTGAAAATGAACCAAAGCAAAAAGAGACAAATTTCGCGTTGAAACACTAGAAATTTATACCCTCACCGGAATCTTCGCCGAAAAATAATGTGGGTAGATGAGATTTTTGGTCGGAGAAGGATTTGCAAGATGAAGAAGGGGTTTTCCGTCGACTTAGGGTAAGGGATTTTAGAATTTGGGTTCAAAAATAATTTTGACCCCTTTTATAAGCAAATCAGGTCAGATTTTAAAAAGCTTTAGATCGGGGCTATGAGACCCCAAATATGAGTCATAGGTCATCCTACGACTCGTAGGTCTCAGTCTCGTACCAGACCCAACACTTGGTAAAAATTTAGAAATCATACCTGGGCACAACGAACCCCACTTATGACTCGTAGGGGATCCTACGAATCGTAAGGTTGGATCGTAGTGTATGTGACAACTTCAGATACTTATTGCTTCCCTCTATGAGGCATGACTATGAGTTACAGTGAAGACTACAACTCATAGGCCTGCTCGTAGGAGCTGCTCCAAGTCCAATTTTTCATGATCTTCAATTCTTCCACTTTTTACCTACAAACCAAGTCCCAAAGAATAGAAAACCTCAAAAAATAATACAATTGCATCTTTCTCTTTAATTTTAATCAAACAACTAGTACTACTCTAAGTTTCAAACAAACAAATAATTAGCAAAATGCTTGGGTTGCCTCCCAAGAAATGCCTTGTTTAATGTCGTGGCCCAACTTTGTCATCTTTCTTTATCAACTATCATCGAGGGTCCACACCTCACTCTTGCATTCATTTAGGTGTTTCATGGATTGATGAATGTTGGACACAACTTCTGCATCATTAACCCTGAACCGCAGCTGACTTCAATCCATATCCACTAGTGCTCTCCTAGTGGCCAGAAATGGTCTCCCTAAAATGATGGGCACATCAAAATCAACTTCACAGTTGAGGATCACAAAATCTGCCAAAAGATGAGCTAATCAACTTTAACAAGCACATCCAAAAGGATTCTCTCTGGCTTTTTAATGGTTTGATCTGCCACAAGCAACCTCATTCGTGTCCGCTAGGAGTACCAATGCCAAGTGTTTTGAATATGATAAGAGGAATTAAATTTATGCTTGCTCCTAAGTCACATAATGCTTTTGGAAATTCAATGACACCAATAGTGCAAGGGATGGTGAATGCCTCAGGGTCTTCTCTTTTTTGCACAAGGCATTTGGTCATAATCACACTACATTGTTGGAGTTCTTGGGAGAACTCTTGGCTCAAAGTGTGCTTCTTGGTGACCAAATCCTTCATATATTTGGCATATCTGGGCACTTTCTCTGAGGCCTCCAAGAGAGGAATATTGATGGATAGTTGTTTTTAACATTGACAAGAAATGCTTATACTTGCCATCTTCTTCCTTCTTCTTAAGCCTTTGTGGGAATGGAGCAGATGGTTTTGGAATTGATTTTGCTTTCTCTTGCTCTCCCACCTCTTGGTCCTCTACTCCCTTACTCCTTGGACCTTTTTCCTTATTCATCACCTTGCTATTAATGGCTCTCTCTTTAACTTCATCGTCAACAATTAGCATTGGGGGATCACAATGCCTTTGCTACTCCGAGTCATCACGGCCATGCAATGCCTTTCGTTCTTAGGATTTTGAATAATGTTGCTAGGTAGGGTGCCCTTCTGGCGTTGGTTCAGCTAGGAAACACTTGCCTGAATTGTTGTTCAAGTTGCTTGATTGCCACTAAATGATACTCAATTTTCTGATTTATGCTTGAAATATCCATCTTCATCCCTTTCAAAGTCTCATTATGGTGATCTTTTCAACAATTTATCGAACATTTCTTCAATTCTCGAATTACTTGACCCGGAGTCATGGTTGTGAGAAGGCACATAAGGACCATCCCTGTAGCACTCTCTTCTCCCCCATTCTGCATCTAGCACTCTTTCTCTCTCATAGTATCCACCCCTATTATCTCTGTATACTCGATCTCGATTGAAGTTCCGACCTTGATTCTCGAAACTTTGCCTCTAATAGTCCGAGTTGGACCCTTGGGGGTTATTCCGGAAACCCGCTGCTTGGTTACTCACATAACAATCATCCTAATTAAAGAATTGATAATCATGCACCAGATTAATTGGGGGTTGCTAAGCTATTGCCTTCACACTAGCTTGGTTTTCCTTCAAAACCAAATCCATGCTCGTACGGAGTTGAGCAAGTTGCTCCGTAATCTCTTCATTAACTTTAGCCTGCTTAGTATTTGTGGTAACTACACAAGAACTCTTTGCATTACCACACTCACTCTTATTCCATGCTCTGTTCATCTTCACCACTTGTTCCATTCTTTCGGCTTCTAGCTCAAATGGTTGATCAAGAAAAACACCTCCCATGATCGTGTTGGCGCAAGCTTTGCTATTATCATCAAGTTCTCTATAGAAGTTCTCGACCAAGGCATCATCAACAATTTTGTGATCAGGGACCATCCTCAAGTATTTGGTGAATTTCTCCTATGTAGTGCTAAGAGAGTCTCTAGGAAATTGCTCGAAGTTACTAATTTGGTCCTTAAGCTTTAAGTTCTTTGACCTTGGGAAATATCTTTCTAAGAACACCCTCTGCAGCGCATCCCAACTTGTGATGGTACCCAGAGGTAGTTTAGATAACCATACAGCTGCATTGCCAGTCAGTGACAATGGAAACACCCTCAATCCAACAACGTAGATAGAAATATTTTGTGTCCCCATGATACTTTTTCACACGAAGATGACATTTTGGGGATGAAGGTAGGGATCCTCGGTTGGTAAACCCGTGAATAGGCCACAATTTTGGAGCATCTGGAGCAATCCACTTGACACCGCAAACTTAGCATTTGTCGGTAGAGGGGGCAGTACTATAGAACGGGTAAAATCTATTTTCATAGGGTTCAATCAATTCCGATTCAAGCCATAAGCATTTGCATTGAAATCTCTAAGCTGTGGCTGGTTAACCATTGGTGGTGGATTCTCCTCTCTTCTTAAGTCTTCATCATTCGCCTGTATATCCTCCTCAACGTCAATGTCCTCATTCACTCTATCAATCCTTATTGGTAGTCGATGGATCTCCAAACTAAGTGGAGCTAAAAGGTTGTCTTGGATCCTTATGTTGGGCTTACAACCTAGTGCACTTTGCAAAAGAAATCAAACAACAAAAACAAAAACAAAAGTAAAGTACAAGAGACTCTAGGAATTAACACTAGAACTAACTAATAGTGAATTCAAGTCAAAACCTAGCCGTATTCCCCATCAACGGTGCTATAATTTTTGATGATGTGTGATGGTCATGCTCCAATAAGAAAGCAGTCGCTATCAGTAATTAACCTAACCGAGGTTAGGATCAAATTCATAGGGAATATAGGACTTTGACTATAAGACTTCACTACTAATCATTTCTAGTATTTATGACACAATCTCTAAATGAGGGTTTTTGTTATTAAAAAACAAAATAAAATAAACACTAATTAAAATATAAGAAAACACTCAATTTTGGGGACAACTTGGGATTTGTGTTTCCCATGGTTCATCGACTTGATTAGCCTAGATACATAACTATAATTGGTGAGTCGCATGCAGGATGGTAACTTAGGTTCTTCCAGCCCTCTTGTGAAGGTGAAGGTCAACTTTCACCATGGCGCTTGGTCGGCCACCATGGCGTGCCACCTAACCGTTACCAATAGTCCCAATCAACCTCCCCTTGGTCAAGTTTGGTCGATTTGATGGGAACACATCAACCAAATTCTGTCATCTACTTCCCTTTTCCTATTCATCACTACCTTGGTTAGGATCATGATAGTAGGCGGGGTTTGGTATTATCCACGACCAAACAACAATAAAAATGAAGGGAAATATATAATACATGCAAAACCCCAATCATAGAAATATAAGAAAACTAGGTTATATCAAGTCAACTACCCATGGATCCTATAACCCCAAGTTGTGGGTGCTTAGCTACTCATGGCTAAAGTAAAACACACAAGAATGCACATAATAGACATAATTGGGAGTTTCACCAATAATAATGAAGGAGGTAGGCACCACAATTTGCAAACCCACAAGCTTGATTGATCAAAAATGAGTACAAGGCAAGATTTGCAATCTCCAAAATAAGTTTTCCAAGATAGAACAATAATCTAACCTAAAAACCTAAGAAAAACATCAAAATGTGATTGTAAATTGTCTACAAGTTGAAATTCTTTCAAAAACCTAACTTAAGCTATATATAGTGTTTACAAAATAATCCTAGAATTTATATAGAAAAGACAGCTGGCAGCTGATAAGTCTTGTAGTTACGACTTATAGGATAACTTATGAGTCATAGTCAGGGTCTCGTATCAAGTTCTTGGCATCTTGGACTAAAATGGTACAACCCATAGGTACAAGTCATTGCTTGGGCTAGGACTCATATGTTTGTCTCGTAGTCTTGGTCTTTAGTTTTTTGGTCCAAAATTTTGGCTCTCTGATTCTTGCTATGAGTCCACCTATATGAGTCGTAGTGTGTATTATGACTTATTGGCTGGGCTCGTAGGGGTGACCTTCATTTGGCAGATTTATGATTCTTGGTCTCTGATTCTTGCTATTATACAATCTACGACTCGTAGCGTGAGATACGACTTGTAGGTTGGCTCATATGGCCTATGCTTCAGTAAAATCTGCAACTTTTCTTCAAAATCATACTAACCTATCTTTTCTGCAAAATTAACACAAAATCACATCAAAACACTAAAAAGTCGCTTTAAGAACTCACAAAATCCCTTCTTTCAGGCACCAAATGTGTTGTCTTTTGACAGCACATCAATTCTCCTATTATATATTGAGACATTCTTCTTTGTTGTCTATTTTGACTATGAAGGTGAGCCTGGTTACTTTGTCTTGGCCCCCATTCTTATCTATGTATAGAGGTGTTTTTTGGACATGTTATGTATCTATGTTAAGAGCTTTGACTCTATTGTTCTTGATCTCTATGATATGAGCTTGTCTCTTGTCTCTTGACCATGATGTTGTGCAAGCTTTCCCCTGGTCCCATTGCCCCTATGCTTATTCTTTTATGTTGTATCTATTGCTTCCGTGACCAAGGATGTGTAATGATATTGTAAGAGGCTTGCTTGGGGTCCCTTTGGGTTCCCCTCGCACTGTGCCATGTCTAGACCCTAGTCTTGGGTCATGACAAACTTGGTATCAGAGCACTAGGTTGATAGATCCCGGAGTCCAACACATCACGTCGATTAGAGTCCTATTCATGGTTATGAAGCGCGCTATGACTATGAGTAGGAGGCTATGAGACGTTTTAGGAAAAGTTTTCCATAATCATGTTCTAAGTCGTGCTATAGAGTTGTAGTATGTTTTCCCCCTAATGATTGTTCTTTGCAATTCTAGATCATGCCTAACACTCGAGGAAGGAGGGCCCAAACTCTCAAGGAACAACCTAACAATGGTGAGCTTCGGGATGCTCTCACTATGCTTGCATAAGTTGTAGCCAACCAAGTCAATCAAGGGGCCCAAGCCCCTTATGCTACTACTCCACGAGCTAGGGTAAGTGACTTCATGAGGATAAATCCTTCAGTTTTCTACGGGTCAAAGGTGGATGAAGATCTACAAGAGTTTATTGATGAGTCTACAAAATCTTAAATATCATGGGTGTTGGGCCAAATGAAAAAGTGGAGTTGGCAGCGTACCAACTCAAAGGGGTAGCTCAAATATGGTATGATCCACGAAAAGGCGAGAAGGGGGTTAGTAATGTTGTCCTTTGGGAGGAGTTCAAATTGGCTTTCCTTAACTGGTTTTTCCCTCTTGAACTTAGGGAAGGCTAAGTTGGTAGAGTTTATGAACTTGAAACAAAGTGCTATGAGTGTGAAGAAGTATGCCCCAAGTTTAATCAACTTTCAAAGTATACTCCTCATTTGGTGGCTAATCAAAGATCTAGGATGAACAAGTTTGTGATGGGGGTCTCCAACTTGGTAAGTGAGGAATGCCGGTCCACCGTGCTAATTAGTGACATAGACTTATCTCGGTTGATGACCTATGCCAAACGACTTGAGGAAGAGAAATTGAGGAAGAGAAGAGGGCATGAGGCCAAGAGGGACCATCATGGGGGTAAGTTCCAAAGGGGTGGCCGGTTCCAATAAGGCCAAGGCTCTCAACATGCTACTAATAGGGGGTTTGCGAATGACCTCCCTAGGCCTCAAGGTGTTAGTGTTGTGGCTCCCATGGATGTGTGTCCTAAATGTGGATGGGGTCATAAGTGCCCATGTTTGAAGGGTTCTAATGCTTGCTATAAATGTGGGGAGGTTGTTCACAAGAAGGTAGATTGTCCAAGAAATTGTGGCAAGGGCCGAGGTGTAAATGCGGTTCCATTGGATAGAGGTAGTTCTTAAGGTAATGCCCTAAGGCACAACTAGTTTTATGCACACATGGGAGGCAAGGGGTTGGTGAGGTCCCCGATGTTGGTACCAGTATGTCCAAAATCTTTGACTTTGATGTGTATGCTTTGATTGATCCGGGTGCCACTCTTTCCTTTGTTACCCCTTTTGTTGCTAAAAATTTCCATGTTGTTCCCGAGTTGTTGCATGAGTCATATGAAGTATCTACTCCTATTGGTAGATCTAGCATTACTAGGAAAGTTTATAGGAGTTTTCCTATTTGCATTTTGCATAAGTTGTTGCCTTGTGATCTTGTTGAACTAGACATGGTAGATTTTGATGTCATCCTTGGGTTGGATTGGTTGCATGCCTACTATGCTACTATTGATTGTATAACCCTTAGGATCAAATTTCAATTTCCTAATAAACCCGTCCTTGAATAGGAAAGTCAAGATGTGGTGGTCAAGGGTAGAAGACTTTCATGCATTAAAGACCATAAGTAGATTTCTAGGGGATGTTTGTATCATCTTGTAAGGGTTAAAGATGTGGAGTCCAAAGTCCCTTCCATTGAGTCGGTCCCCATTGTAAACAAGTCTCTTAATGTCTTCCCAAATGACCTTCCAGTGTCCCTCCTGAAAGGGAGACAGATTTTGGCATAAATCTCCTTCCCGATACTCAACCTATCTCTATTCCCCCTTACCGTATGGTCCTGACAGAATTAAAGGAGTTAAAGGAGAAATTGAAAGATTTGTTGGAAAAAGGATTTACTAGACTTAGTCAATCACCTTGTGGTGCTCCGGTTTAGTTTGTGAAAAAGAAGGATTGGTCACTTAGAATGTGCATTGACTACCGGCAATTCAATAGGGTCACTATAAAGAATAGATATCCTCTTCCAAGTATTGATGACTTGTTTGGCCAATTGCGAGGGGCTAGCTTCTTCTCTAAGACTGATCTTTGATCCGAGTATCATCAAGTGAGGGAGAGGGAGTGTGATATTCTTAGATGGCCTTGTGGACTAGATATTGGCATTATGAATTTGTTGTGATGTCTTTTGGGTTGACTAATGCACCGATCATCTTCATGGTTCTAATGAATAGGGTCTTCAACCTTACCTTGATTCCTTTGTTGTGGTCTTCATTGATGATATATTGATCTATTCAAACAGTAGGGAGGATCATATGGGTCATTTGAGGGTTGTGTTGCAAAGGTTGAGGGAGGAGCAATTGTATGCCAAATATGACAAGTGTGAGTTTTGGTTGAAGGAGGTTGTATTCTTGGGTCATTGGTGTTGGGGGATGGTATAAAAGTCGATCCTAAGAAAACTGATATGGTTAGAAATTGGCCTATACCATTGACCCCGTCAGATATTAGGAGCTTCTTGGGCCTTGCGGGTTACTATAGAAGATTTGTTAATGGGTTCTTCTCCATTGCCTCTCCTATAACCAAATTGACTCAAAAGAAGGTTAAGTTTGTCTGGATCGATGAATGTGAGAGGAGCTTCCAAACATTAAAGGATAGGATTGTATCCGCTCCTATATTGTCACTACCGGATGGGCTTGAGGGTTTTGTTGTGTATTATGATGCATATAGAGTTGGCTTGGGTTGTGTGCTAATGCAAAATGGCAAGGTCATAGCTTATACTTCTAGAGAAGTCAATATACATGAAAAGAACTACCCTACCCATGATCTAGAGTTGACTGCCGTTGTGTTTGCATTAAAGATTTGATGTCATTATTTGTATAGGGTGTATGTTGATGTCTTCACCGATAATAAGAGCCTCCAATATGTCTTTACTTAAAAAGATCTCATCTTGAGACAAAGAAGGTGGCTAGAACTTCTCAAAGATTATGACATGAGTGTGCATTATCATCCGGATAAGGCAAATATGGTGGCGGATGCTTTGAGTCAGGTGTCCATGGGTAGCCTAGCTCATGTTTATGGTAGTGATAGGGAAAAGGCTAGGGAGGTGCATAGATTGGCTAGGTTGGGGTTTAGGTTGGAAGAGGTTGGTGATGATGGTGTTGTGGTTGTTGATGGGTCTAAGTCTTCTTTGGTTGATGAGCTGATAGGAAAACAAGATCTTGACTCCTCCTTGAATTGAAGGCCTTGGTGAAAAATGGAAAAGTAGAGGTTTTCTCTCAATGGGGAGATGGTGCCCTTAGGTACCAAGGTAGGTTGTGTGTGCCTTGTGTTGTTGGTTTGAGGGAGAAAATCCTTGATGAGGCCCATAGTTCTTCTTATTCTATTCACCCCCATTCCACCAAAAATGTATAGAAACTTGAGAGATGTGTATTGATGGGGAGGCATGAAGAGGGATATTGCCTAATTCATTTCTGGTTGCCATAGTTTTCAACAAGTCAGAGCCGAACATCAAAGGCCGGGTGGCCTAAACAAAGAAATGGAGATTCCCACTTGGAAATGGGAGATGGCTAATATGGATTTTGTGGTTGGGTTGCCCAAGACTAGAAAAGGTTTTGATTCCATTTGGGTGTTGGTTGATAGGATGACGAGATAGGCTTACTTTCTACCAGTTAAGACGACATATGGGGATGAAGAGTATTCAAGGTTGCACATCTATGAGTTAGTGAGATTGCATGGGGTTCCTTTGTCCATCATAGAGGATCGTGATTCACAATTCACTTCACATTTTTGGAGGTCCTTTCAAAAGGGTCTTGGTACAAAAGTTCACCTTAGTATGGCCTTTCATCCCCAAACGGATGGCCAAGCCAAAAGAACCATTCAAACACTTGAGGATATGCTAATGACTTGTGTATTGGAGTTGATGGGCAGTTGGGATGACCATCTTCCTTTGATTGAGTTTTCCTACAACAATAGCTATCACTCTAGTATCGGTATGGCTCCTTTTGAGGCTCTTTTAGGGAGACGTTGTACATCATCAGTTGTTTGGTTTGAGCTTGGAGAGGTGGCTTTGTTAGGATCGTATATGGTTATGGAGGCTCTTGAGAAGGTTAGGATGATTAGGAAAAAGTTAAGAGCAGCCAAAATCATCAAAAATCTTATGCCAACATGAGAAGAAGAGACCTTGAATTCAAAATGGGTGATAGGGTTTACTTGAAAATTTCTCCAATGAAAAGTGTGGTCTATTTTGGTAAAAAAGGGAAATTGAGTCCAAGATATGTTGATCCGTATGAGATCTTGAGGAGGGTTGGAAAGGTAGCTTATGAATTGAAGTTGCCTAGTGAAATGAATTTGGTTCATCCGGTGTTCCATGTCTCAATGTTAAGAAAATGTGTTGGTGATGCTAATGCTACTATGCCTCTTGATGTTATAGGTGTTTGTGAGTATAACTTGACTTATGAGGAGGTTCTGGTTCTGGTTCAGATCCTAGATAGGCAAGTGAAGAGATGGAGGAACAAGGAGGCGGCATCCGTTAAGGTCCTTTGGAGGAACCAACAAATCGAAAGTGCTACTTGGGAGGCCGAAGAGGACATGCAAAAGAAAGATCCTTATCTTTTCCACTCCACTCAAGCCTAAGGTACTAATTCTAAGTCCCCTCTGTTATTTTAATTCTCATATTTCAGTCTCTATGTCATTCATATGCATTCATGTTTAAGTTGTCAAGTCATGATGATTTTACACTCATGTTGAGATCTTGAAAGTGGTATTTTAAATGTAATGTTTCACTTTAGTTGGGGCTGGTTTTTTTTATGATCATTCATGTCTTGTACATCTCTTTTACATTTGGGGATGAATGTTCCCAAGGGGGAGATCTTGAAATGACCCCAAAAAGAACCCGAAAATGTGCCTTGGAATGTCTAAAATTTTAAATTCCATATATCTCAAAATCCATTTGCTATTTCAAAAATCCAACCTTGTATTCTTGTTTAAGAGGTCCAAATTAGGTGAAAAAGGGTCAAACCCCGATCTAAGAGCGAAAGATTAGCAATTATAAAATTCCAAGAATGCAAATTCTAGTGGGGTTTCCGCGTTGCCCTCGCGATGCGCCCCAATACATTTGGGGACTGTTCTTTTAGCTCGGTCCAAGACTTCTAAGTCTTGGGCCTAAGTGTTCCCAAATGTGTTTTACCTATACATAGCCAAATTTTACCCTCATATCATCCTAAACATTTCCCAATACTCACTCAAACACTTAGTCATATTTTCACTCCCCAAACTCAAATCCTAAACCCTCATCCTAAGCTAAGGTTCTTCTTTAAGCTTCCAGTCTCCATCTCCAATCTTCACCAAGTTCATCTCTAAGCTATGTGAGTTTCTTTCATGGGTTTGCTTCACCCATGATACCCAAGCCTCTGTTTACTGAAATTGCATGATTTAAAGTTGATTTACAAATGGGTCTTGATTATTATGAAATTTACTGCACACTATGTTAAAGTTGTATAAAGTTGTGACTTTTTTTTATGTTTTCAGCCAGAAATCTTTGATCTATTATAAGATTTGATGAGGGTTTTTGATGTATATTTATGGAGGGTGTTGCAAGGTGTTGATTGATTGATTTACAATGGATTTTCTTGCATGATTTCATCTCTATATTCCATGGTTTTATACTGGCATTACACACTCCTAAATGTTTGATAAAAGGTCCGGATGTGGTTTCTTGAGAAGTTGAAGGTCCAAAGCATGAGATATGATATGATTGACTATATGATGATGATATGAGATTATGTATATGATATATTCTATATAAAGTTTTGCATTAGAGCTTGCCTGATTGGGGTGACCTAGTTGAGGGGTCAACATCTTAACCACTAGGGTGATGGGTGCTATCATCGCTAACCTTAAAGAGGGGTTTGTACCTCGCACACTAGGGTGATGGGTGCTATCATCACTAATCTTTATGAGGGTTTTTTATCTCACACACTAGGGTGATGGGTGCTATCATTACTAACCTTGATGAGGGGTTTGTACCTCAAACACTAGGGTGATGGGTGCTATCATCACTAACCTTGATGAGGGGTTTGTACCTCACAAACTAGGGTGATGGGTGCTATCATCACCAACCTACCAAGGGGTTTGTACTTTGGAAATCTAGCTTGGTCTCTTCTACACATATGATTTTTTATATGAGCATGAATTACTTAAGCATTTTTTACTTATGCACTGATCATACATATCATATTGTTATAAGTATGCCTATTGCCTATTGTTATGGATTTTGATTATGATGCTCAATTCTTGTATACATTGTATCCTATATATTTAGTAGATTCAAATGTACTAACGCATATTCTATGCCTACATGATGTCACCATGTAGGAACCAGTGCCCAAGTTGATCATCCTCCTCCCCCACCTGCTAGTTTGGTGCTATTCAAGCTAGTTGGTGAGTCCTCCACTCCAGGGACCTTAGTCCATGATTCTCCTATTATGTATTGAGACATTCTTCTTTATTGTCTAATTTGACCATGAGGGTGAGCCCGGTTACTTTGCTTGGCCCCCATTCTTATCTATGTATAGAGGTGTTTGTTGGACATACTATGTATCTATTCTAAGAGCCTTGACTCTATTGTTCTTGATGTCTATGATACGAGTTTGTCTGTTGTCTCTTGATCATGATGTTGTGGAAGCTTTCCCCTAGTCCTGTTGCCCCAATTCTTATTCTTTTATGTTGTATCTATTGCTTTCACGACCAAGAATCTGTAATGATGTTCTAAAAGGCTTTCTTGGGTCCCTTTGGGTTCCCCTCGCACTGTCACATCTAGGCCCTAGGCTTGGTTCATGACATATATAGTGGGGATGTGACCGCAATCGACATATATAAGACTAAACGAGCTATTACTTGGAATCCCCGTGTAATTCTCACATCAGTAAAGAGGTGGTATACTTGCGAAAGGTAAACCATACTTCTCCTTACGGGCAACCCCATTTTAGAGAAGTAACCTTCCTTACAGGCACCCCTATTTCGGATAGAATTTTCATATCATATCATACTTCTCCTTACGGGCACCCCCATTTTGGATATGATTTTCATAAACATACCGATGATTGGCATATAGTTCAAGTAAAAGGAGACGTCTCTTGAGGATAGCCCTAACAACACTAATGCATCAGTGGTAAATCATCATCCCACAAGAATATATATACGTATACATGCTTTCAAAAGAGACGCAAGTCATTTCAAATCATTTCAATGCATACTTGGACTTAAAAGCAAAACATTCTTCATAATCACTCATAGTTGGGCTTAAAAGCCAAATCATAATTCATATCATACTTTTCATGCATAGGAATAGCCCATTCATAATATCAAATGAGGTGTAAACACCCAATATGCTCAAAGAGCCAATATCATAAACATTTATGTGATCACATTCTTGTCATAACCATATGAGTGAGCTTAACCCATCAATTCATTTTCAAGACATACACGAGCTTAACCCACTATTTCATTTTCACCAAAATCTAATGCTATCAATGCATATGATATGTATGATATATGAATACAACAACAACATACCTGTGGAATCTCACAGGTGGGGTCGGGGAATGATATTTATCATGACCCAAGCCTAGGGCCTAGACATGACCAGCGAATGGGGAGCCCGAAGGAACCCCAAACAAGCCTGATAGCATATCATTACACATCCTTGGTAGCAAAAGCATTTAAAACAACCTATGAAATATAGACAAGGGGAATCGGGACTAAGGAAGAGAGAGAGAGAGAGAGAGAGAGAGAGAGAGAGAGAGAGAGAGAGAGAGAGAGAGAGACATATACACAAATAGCT
>JAABOM020058988.1:0-13294 GCA_011800125.2 Solanum clarkiae
TTGGCAGTAAAGTACTCCATTTTGTGTAAGGTCAAAGCCCTTTATCGTACCCTGACTCACCTTTTCCTTAAGATGTCGTAGAACAGAATTCTCAAACTGTTTTTTTTTCACCTCTATTACCAATGAAGACTCCGCAGCATCATGCACAACAATCCATTCCTTTGAAGTCTCAAGAAGGCAGACTCCCAAACTAGTTAGTTGTCGTAGATCCTTAGCCACTCTTCGACTTACCATGGCCTGGTCACCAGTATTCATGATTTCCTTATGACTCAGAGCATCAGCTACCACATTTGCTTTCCTCGGGTGGTAAAGTATATCAATGTCATAATCCTTTATTAGCTCTAGCCATTTTCGCTGTCTTAAGTTTAGGTATTTCTGCTTAAAGATGTATTGCAGGCTCTTATGATCAGTATATATGTCAACGTGAACCCCATACAAGTAGTGGTGCCATATTTTCAAAGCAAATACAATCGCTGCTAGCTCAAGATCATGAGTTGGGTAGTTTTCCTCATATGGTTGTAGTTGTTTAGATGCATAAGCAATTACCCTACCATGTTGTGTCAGCACACATCCTAAGCCAACTCCTAAAGCATCACAATACACTGCATACCCCTCGGTGCCTTCTGGAAGTACTAGCATAGGTACAGAAGCTATCTTATTTTTCAGCTCCTAGAAGCTCCTTTCATATGCATCATTCCATTAGAACTTGGTTGCCTTATGTGTCAACTTTTCTAGAGGTGCAAAAATGGAAGAAAAACATTCAAGAAACCTTCTGTAATAACCTGCCAACCCTAGAAAGCTCCGAACTTCCATGAGTGTCGTTGGCCTTGGCCAATCTTTCACAACCTCTATCTTTTGTGAATCAACCCTTATTCCCTCATCAGACACAATATGACCATGAATGCCACTGAGTTTAGCCAAAGTTCACATTTAGAAAATTTGGCATACAATTGTCTATCTCGAAGAACCTGTAACACTTGTCTAAGTGATTTGTGTGGTTCACTTCTGATCTTGAATATACCAAAATGTCATCTATAAACACTATCACAAACGCATCCAAGAATGGCTTGAATACCCTATTCATCAGATTCATAAAAACGGTTGGTGCATTCGTTAGCCCAAATGATATAACAAGAAATTTAAAGTGACCATAGCGTGTTCTGAAAGCAATATTAGGTATATCTTCCCCCTTCACCCTCACTTGGTGATACCCTGATCTCAAATCAATTTTTGAAAAGCATTTGGCACTCTGTAACTGATCAAATAAATCATCAATCCTGAGAAGGGGGTATTTATTCATAATTGTCACCCTATTCAATTGTCGATAGTCGATATACATTCTGAAGGTTCTATCCTCTTTATAAACAAATAACACTGGTGCACCCCAAGGGGACACACTAGGTCTTATAAAACCCTTCTCCAATAAGTCTTTTAACTGCTCTTTTAATTCACGCAATTCTGCCGGGGCCATTCTATATGGAGGGTTGGAAATAGGTTGAGTGTATGGAAGTAAGTCAATACAAAAATCTACTTCTCGTTCTGGAGATAAGCCTGGAAGTTCTTGAGGAAACACATCAACAAATTCATTCACTACTGGAACTGATTGAAGAGTTAGTGATTCTGCCTCCATATCCCTCACTCTAACTAAATGACATATATACCCCTTAGATATCATCTTTCTGGCCTTAAAATGAGAGACAAACTTATTCTTTGGCGCCCCAATATTGCCTTCCCATTCAAGAACTGCCTCATTTGGAAAGTAGAAGTACACTCTCTTAGTTCAGCAATCCACGGTGGAATAGCAAGAAGCTAACCAATCCATACATATTATAAAATCAAATTCCACCATTTCTAGCTCAATAAAGTCAGTCAATGTGTCATGATCACAAACAGTTACTACACAATCATAATAAACCCTTCTAGCCATTATAGATTCACCGATTGGTATAGATACTTCAAATGGTTTGTTCAATAATTTGGATGTTCTCTTAAGCTTCTCAGCAACTAGTGGGGTAATGTATTATAGTGTAGAATCAGGGTCAATCAATGCATATACATTATATGAAAAGATGGACAATGTACCTGTGACCACATCGGGTGAAGCTTCCAAATTTTGCCGACTCCCCAGTGCATAAGTGCGATTCTGAACTCCGCTAAAACTAGTTGCCCCTCTTACACCTCTACCATGACCCACAGATGCTTGTTGACCCCTACCTAATGGAAAGACTGACGATGATGATGCAACAACTGACCCAGTAAATTGTGTTATATCACCCATACGACTCATCGGGAAACCTCTTATCATATGCCCTGGCGCACCACACCAATAACAAGCGTCTATCCTAATATAATATATACTTGAATGGATTCTTCCATACTGTTTACAAGGCTGCATAGGGGTCATTCACTGGTCTGCTGAATATCCCGCTGTCCGGGCGCCTTGCCTTTCACTTTTTGGACCAAACTGATTTCTCCTAGACCCCCGAAGTTGTGGTGGAGCACTAGATGCAGAGTAGGAGGATGATGGTCTAGGCAGTCTATTAGACCTAAGCTCACCTTGGGTGGTATAAACTGCCTTGTAGACTTGGCTCTCTTGGACTGTGCCCTTTCTAACTCTTGTGTCCTTCTCCTTTGCCTCTGATCCTCTAATTTTTGTGCAAAAGCTTGCATTCTCTCTATATCCATGTCTTTGTTCAAGGAATCAATGGTACACTCTCTGACCAGATACATATCCAATCTATCCACATATCGATGAACTCTATCTGTCATAGTAGCAACTACATTAGGAGCATACCTGGCCAGGGGATTAAATTGAAGGCTATACTCCCTCACGCTCATATTCCCTTGGTGGAGATTCAAGAATTGATCTGCATGGGCATCTCTGATCTCCAATAGCAAGTAATGGTCAAGAAATGCCTCTTTGGACTCCTTACAGGTAGTTGGGGGTGCATCTATACCCTTAGATTACTTCCAAGCTTCATACCACAATATAGCCACATCCTTCAACCTATATGTCTCTAACTCGACAGCTTCTGTATCACTCACATGCATAACATCTAAAGTGCGTTGAATCTGATTAATAAAGTCTTGGGGATCTTCATTAGGATCTGACCCAGTGAAGGATGGAGGGTCCAAATTAAGAAAATCATGTATTCTCGTGCTAGCTGCCCTATTCGCACCACTTGCACCTATAACTGGACCTTCTTGCCTTTGACCTTGGCCAACAACTACACGAGTCAATAATTGGACTGCATTTCTCAGATCTTGCACGGTAGCATCGATAGGTGGTTCTGGGGGAATTTCACTACTTTTAGGTTCATCAGTAGTTGGAGGAGTTGGAGATGTCTGTGACAGAGACTCATCTTGAGCCTCATTTCGTGGTCTCAACTGATTTGGTATACCAACCACCACTTCTATTCCTTTCCCTTTACCTTTGTTCTTCCTGGTTTCTGGCATACCTTCTGTATAAGACAATTTAGGGGTTAGACATAATCCACGTATTACACTTAGCTCTATGGCACGATCTAAACAACAAAAAGAAAGAAACAACTCCTAAATGCCACGTAGCCTCCTGCTTATAAATATGGTGCACAACACATCGACAAACAAGACTCTACATAGACACGACTTTGTAGACTTCCTAGGATGACCTGCTCTGATACCACTTCTGTCATGTCCAAAATTCAATTAAAGGCAGACTGACACTTGTGGCAAATAAGGATCGGGAGAACCAACCTGTATCCCTGCGCTTTCTATATATATTATAAGGGATTTCTACATTTAACATGCCCTTAAGAAAGTAAAAAGTAATAACAAGCCAAAGAGAAATGCATATGGCTAAGCTGTTGGGGCAACGGGGTCTAAAGTACGAGGCATGATCACACTTTAATTTACATAGTCTACAAAGCCTCTAGATAAGGAAAAGTATCTGATAAGGGTTGAGACAGGCCCCACCTCGGCTAGCTATACAACATAAAATATAAGCTCTAGACAAACAAAGCTCCGAAGCGACCTGGAGCTTGGTAACAACAGCTGAATATCCTGTACTCCTACTGGAGATCTACTAACACCTGTACCTGCAGCATGAATGTAGGTCCCCCGTAAGGGACGTTAGTATGAGATAATGTACTGAATATGTAAAGCAGAAAATACTGTATATGAAGTAACAACTCAAATGAAACTATGCACTGGTGTAGGATAAGAGATCACCCTTATTTATACTGTGGAATCATGTACTTTATGTTCTTTTTATTACTTTACCTTTACTGTATAATCTGTGCACAACATGTAATACAAATGACCAGCTGATCAGTGGTAAATCTACATCGAGATCGGCCCTGGCTAGGCTTTTCCTTTCACCCCTTGGGCTACCCCCGTGATAGAATCGACCCTGGCTAGGTGATTCTTCTACCTCTTGGTTTACCACCCATCAATAGGGAATATACTTTATCTTTCAATTACTTTTGAGATGATTCTTTTGGTGGTCATAATATTGGAGCTGTAAGACTGTAGATGTAGCATATGACATGTAAATAATCATACAAGGAAATATGGCAATGAAAAGAGTACATTACACAACTAATGAAATATTTGTGAGATGAAACAACTCGTGAACTTTATTTAGCAACAAGAATCCATGTAACATGGTATCCAAGCATGTATGCAGATTTGAAGGTGACTATGTATGGGAACATATGAACATGTGAAAGAATGGAGACATAGTGAATAGTTGTGTTGAAGTTGGTAAGTGCCTTTATGTGCCAAGGAGGGATCTATGTTTCATGCCAAATAATACGAAATCAAGTAGCCTTACATGCCTCATTGTATGACCTCACTATTTCCTCGAGATGACCTTTCCTTACTTCAAATATTTATCTACAACATAGTAGGTGATAAAACTAGCATTAGCATCCAATAGATATATCTTGGCAGCCCAATCTCATTAAAAAAATAACATACGGGCAGCAAGCGAATAATTATAAACCCGAGCGTATTCTTTCAACCTCTCTGCTCATAATCGTATTTTCTAATATATATTCTTATATACATATCATGTGCATCCTGATTTAGTATCATAATAGTCTTACAACATCCCACAAAGCACAACACATAATAATTCTATGCAACATATAAATAGGCGGCATAACGTTACATCCCTTCGCTATATTTTGACGTCGATAATCCCAAACCTGTTTCAACTTTATCCAAACTGTCCTCAATACATTTATACATAAAAACAACCTTAAAACAGTCTTAGAACAGTACCAAAGCATTCATGAAGGAGTTGAGATAATAGCCTTCCATCCATCAGCCCACAAGTTCGTACTAAGAACACAATTGTGATATCCTATAAGAACTCACTTTTGCAGACTGTAAAAGTGGTGCAGCAGCTTAGTTACATCACTAAAAAACTAAACCTGGTTAAAAACATAAGTCTTGCTTCATAATTTAGCTAACCAATAAGAAAAAATCCTCTTGAATAACAAGAAAAGGTCACAACAATCCTTAGGACACATGCTGTCCAAATTTCTAGCACAAGCATAACTAGCATATACTTCTTGATTGTCGTAGGATAAGTATAATAAATACATGGATATTTTCACTTACCTTAGCCTTCAAGATTCAGGTTTTCTTGAAGAATCCTAGAAGGTTGTATTGACTGCCTTGTGAAGTGAAGTAAAGAGAAAAAAAGAGTCTTTAGGAAAGCTGAAAATTGTTCCAAAGTGAAATGACTTAAGGTGTTGTTTTTGAGCCCTTTTAAAGGGTATCTTTGGCCGACTTTCTCTTGAGCTTTTGACCACATATTAACATATATTAATAAGCTGGTAATGCAGTAGCTTGGCCCTCACACTTGGGCCTAAATGGTTCTCAAAGTTGATGGGACTTGGCTGCCCATTTTCCTAATTCCTCTTCACTTAGTTTGGGCCCAATTAGTCAAGTGGGTTGTGATATACTTTGGCCCTTTTTATAATTCATATTGGGCTATGAGTACTGTCCATTTGTGATGGTAAAACATGGACTAAAGTTACACTCTTAACATGAAATTTATTCATTATCGGACTTGGACAAATTCGACGTCGGGTCTCGTCTCCGTTTAGCTAGCAAAATTAAGCTAAGCAAGTAGGTGACTCACCTGCTAGCTTCCTAAGTCCTACAAGCACCTCACTTCTTCACCTCATTTAAGGTCATGATCTCCTCAATTTGACTTAAAATTTATCTACACTCGACCCTCTTCAGCGTTAGATGTACATATCGCCCTCTAATTTGAGATTCAAGCATTTTTTTAAAATAGGCGCTAATTTGACTAAACCATATCATGTTTCATTTGCGTAGTATTAGTATTGTAAAATGTGGGGTGTTACAATAATAACTTGATTATTTTATTAAAATTGACATTTAATATTTTCCTAACATTTAGAACCTAGGCATTCTCACTCATGATCTACCCATGAAGTTTTTCTTTTAGTACTAGTTTTTTTAGACCATGGGCCAAATAGATGTTACTTTTTTTCTTAATTTCTATGATGTAGACAAAATTTGAAAAGTCAATTTGAATTTTTAATATTTTTAAATAGTTTTAAATAATGCACATAATAGATATGACATAGTAAAATTAGGTAAACACTTTAATAGCCACCGTAAAATTAAATAGATACATTATTGTAATTTCATAGTTGAAGTACATGAAAAAATAATGAAATAACAATTAACAGAAATGATACAGTAACATTAACCAGACACTTTAATAGTCAGTGTAACACTAAAGAGGCAGGTTGTAGGCACCTGCCTGCTTCAAGCAGCTACAGCAGGCAGCTGAATGCTCAGTTGCCTGCTTGCAATAAATAATAATTTAAATAACAATTAATAGAAATGACATAGTCAATTTAAGTAGATACTTTAATAGCCACCGCAAAATTAGGTGGACACTTTATTGTAATTTCATAGTTGAAGTTGATGAAGAAATCATTAAATAATAATTGACGTAAAAATTCTTGCGTTGTTGAGGTTCGATCTCGGAATATTGGACTTAAGATGTCAGGCTTGAACCATGAAGCCAATAGGCAGCGCCTGCTTGAAGCAGCTGAAGTAGGCATGATGACCCTAAGCTGCTCAAATTAACGACTTATTATATAAGAGAATTTAAGATTGCGATTGTTAATAGTGTATAAGAAAAAAAATATTAGCTGATATTAATTGAAATATTTCCAATCTTTACAAAAAATATAGTCTTAATAAATGTTAACTCTATGATATTAATTTAGGTGTAAAGACTTAGACATATATTGGTCGTATAATAATTTCTTATATACAAATAGATGCTAAAATGTCTTTTAAATTAATCGAAAGATCTTACATCACAATGAAATACAACAACAACAACAATGACATACCCAGTGGAATCCCACAAGTGGGGTCTGGGAGGGCAGAATGTACGTAGACCTTACCACTACCTCATAGAAGTAGAGAGGTTGTTTCGTGGAACCCTTGTCTCAAAAATTCATAAGCAGAATAAACTACATATGACAAAAAGGAAAGAAAAGGGAACAGAAAGAGCAACTAATAAGGAAAAACACATGACATTATATAAAATACGATAAAATTAACACATATACCACAGATAATGACAACACATGATATAAAACAGGACTACTCTTGCTACTCTACTATATTCCAAAGCCAGACATCTACTTAACACTATCAACCAATTAGCCTGCTACTCTAATTCGTGACCTCCACTCTTTTTTATCTAAGGTCATGTCCTCGATGAGATCAAGTTTCACCATATCTTGTCTAATCACCTCCTCCTAATACCTTTTCGGTCTACCTCTACCCCTCTGTGTAACTCCCAAAAGTAACCTCTCTCACTTCCTAACAAGAGCATCAATACTCCTTCTCTGCACATGTTCAATCCATCACAGTCTCGTTTCCATCATCTTATCAACCATAGCGGCCATCTCAATGTCACCTGAATGGTCTCATTTCTAATCTTATCACTCCTGGTATCACCACACATCTATCTCAACATCCTCATCTCTGCGATATGTATCTTTTGAACATACGCATTTTTTATAGGCCAACACTCCACCCCATACAACAAAGATGGTCTAACCACCATTTTATAAAACTTACCTTTGAGTTTAGGTGGTATCTTCTTGTCACACAATACTCCAGAGGCAAGTCTCCATTTAGTCCATGCTGCCCCAATATGATGTGCAACATCATCATCGATATCGCTACTACTCTGGATGAGGGACCCTAGATATTTAACGTTTTCCCTCTTAGGGATAGGTTGAGTGGCAAACGTCACATTAATATCTGCTTCACCCCTCGTAACACTGAATTTGCACTCCAAGTATTCTGTTTTGGTCTTGCTCAATTTAAATTCTTGGACTTCAAGGCGTGTCTCCAAGCCTCCAACCTAACTTTAGTCCGAATCTCATCAATCAGTACTATATTATCTGTAAATAGCATACACCATAGAACCTCCTCCTGGATAGATCACGCCAGCTTATCCATCACCAAGGCAAATAGGAAAAGGCTCAACACAAATCATTGATAGAGTCCCATCTCTACAGAAAAATACTTTGAATCTCCTCTCACCATTCTTATCCGAGTTTTGGCTCCGTTGTACATGTCCTTTAATCGCCCTGATATATGTCATTGGGACACTTTTTACCTCTAGATACCTCTATAGGACATCCCTTGGAACTTTGTCATAGGCCTTCTCGAGATCAATGAACACCATATGAAGGTCCTTCTTTCTTTCCCTATATTTCTCCACTAATCTCTGAACAAGATGAATTACTTCAGTAGTCAACCCTCCCGACATGGATCCAAACTGATTCCCCAAAATGGACACTACTCTTCTCACCCTCATCTTCACCACTCTCTCCTAGACCTTCATAGTGTGACTTACCAATTTGATACCCTTGTAATTGTTATAATTTTGAATATCCCCCTTATTCTTGTACAATGAAACCATTGTACTCTTCTTCCATTCATCAGGCAACTTGGGAGTCTTCATAAGAGCATTGAACAGTCTAGTCAACCACTCTTTATCCTTGACCATGTTATTCCAAAAATCTACCGAAATTTCATTGGGTGCGATCACCCTCCCTCTCTTCATCATACTAATAGTTCTTCTAACCTCCTCAACTCTGAACCATCTGCAATAACCAAAATCGTGATAACTTTCGGAGTGTGCTAACTTACCCAACTGAATATCTCTATCTCCTTTTTCATTTAAGAGTTTATGAAAATAAGCTTGCTACCTTAATTTTTAATTATTCACAATGAAATATAGTTTTAGAAATATTCTTTGTGATTATTAATTTAGGTGCAAACACTATTACACATGTTTTGATAATACAATAATATGAAAATAGATTGGAAATAAATATTCACATCACGATACTGATAGTGGCAAAACTATCATATTTAAACCTCTTGGTAAATGTCTTCTAGTTTGTTTTGTTTTTTCATTACACCTGTACATTGTGTTTAGAGTCGTCCATATGGGCTAGGCCCGTTGGGCTATCTAGTCTAATTCGTGATTTAGCAGGGTTGAACTATTTTGGAGCCCATGAAAAAAATGAGTTTTTTATGCCTAACCTGAATAAGTCTGCTGATTCGTAAGGCTTTTGCAATATGGGTTGGGCCGACCCGTAAGTCAAATTAAAAATAAAAATTAAATAGAGTATTAAAAATAAGGAAAAATTACAGAAATACACAACTTATGTTTATAAAATTTCATATAATCTCAACTTTTTTAAAAAATTTTAAAAATCTCTTAAATGATACAAAACTACAACATCTACTGATACAAATTACAATCCCTACTTCTCCATCTATCATAGTTAAAATCCTTTAATGCTTCTACCTTTTGATATGTATCACTGGTTTCGTTTTTTGAATCAACAAGAAGGGATTTTTGGTAATTTTGAAAAAAGTTGGTATTAGTTGGAATTAGCTCCAAAAAGTATGAGATTTATGTAAGTTATACTAAAAATAATAAGAGTGCGAACTCAAAGTTCATTTAAAATTTTTAATATTAAAACTTAGATACAAATTATATTTTTATAATATGTACTCCCTTTGTTCATCTTTATTTGTCTTTTATTGACTTGGCATAAAGATTAAAAACAGTAAATAATATGGGTAATTTTTACTAAATCACCATTTGAATATAAAAAATACAATGCCATGGAAAATATAACAATAAAATAATTATAATTAATGATAATGGTAAACTAGAAACTAGTGAAATTATCTTTTGATTTCATAAAGTGGACAAGTATTGTTGGACATCTCAAAATAGTACAGTGGACAAGTAAAGATGCATAGAGGGAGTAATAGTAACACTAATACTATGTAATATTGTCCTGTTGCTATTTATTTTAATATTTTAAATTATAATTTAATTTTAAAATTTATTAAAAAATGTATGAATATAAATGTGGGCTAGCCCGCAAAAGCCCGCGGGCCACGTACTAATTGATTGGGCTAGCTTTTTTCTAGTCCATAAAAAAAAGAGGTCAGCCAGGCCTGACCTGTCAAATTTCAAAGCCCGTAAAGGCTGTCCAAATGGGGTGGACCAACCCGTATTGACAGCTCTAGTTGTGTTTTGTCATAATCCCTTCTTTTGTTGTTAATTTTTATATCTATATGTATACCCATATCTATATCTATATATCTATATACGTATAATAAATGTGTGAAAACCTTTAGAAATGTTGATTGAACTTTTTGCCCTTCGTTAAAAAGTATGCTTTAGATAAAATAGTCTTTTCACCAATTTTATTTAAATTATATTTATAATATCGACTTCTAAAATATATGGAAAGAAGTGATAGATAAGGACTTCTCACTGTGAAAAGATACTTAACTCTTCCTTATTTGATAGATTTCTACTTCTTTCTTATGTTAATCAAGAAATCTTGCAGCCGCTAAGGATAATCTTTATGTCTTTTCACCAATTTTTTTAAAATTATTATTTAATTATATTTATAGTATTGACTTCTAAAATATATGAAAAAGAGTGATTAAATAAGTACTTCGTGGAAAGACTCCTAAATCTTCCTTATTTAATAGACTTCTACTTCTTCCTTATTTGAATCAAGAAACTCTGCGGCCGCTAAGGAAAATCTTAATTTACTATGGGTTCTAGTTAGTGATATAATCTCCATATATAGGACTTTTTAAATAAAGAAATGTAAAGTTGAATATGATTATATTGTTATTTACATATAATTTATAATATTTTTCTTTTGAAATTTTTACCTCTACGCATTTCATGTTGTTTAATTTTTTTTAAATGTTGTCATATTTTATATTTATCTATCTAAATCATTTATTTTCTAATAATATGATTTTAGTTTATTTTGGAGCATTTATGACATAATTCATAAATTCTACCTTTTGAAAAAAAGAAAAGAAAAAGAATTGACATCTTTTAAATACATTATGCTTTAAATGTCTATTAAGAAATACAAATGCATTAAATAATATACAACATTGATCAGTTTTTACGCTAAAACTAGTTAAATAATTTCTGAATTAACTTATCTTGGACCCAAACCACCCCTAGATAAAATCATTGTCGTCCAAAGAAATTATGTAAGTTAGTGGAGAGATGCATCACTTTCAATAAATGGCTCGACTTGGAACTAAAGTGAAAAAAATCAACAAGTGAAGGAAAAGAAAAAGAGAAAAGTTCATGTGAACAAACTATATATTAAAAAACAATAACAAAAAATGCCCCTCCTAGAAGATATTTAATTAAATATCAAACTGCCTTTTCTAGTAGATTGTTTTTTTTTTTTTTTTTTTTTTTGTATAGTGAGTGACTTGTTCATTTGGAGTCTAACTTCGGCATATATAAATAGGCGGTGTACTATAATCATACGGATAACATGGAATACGAAGCCATACTTTCCGCCTTTAAATGAAGATAAAATTATTATGTGAACATTTTCTATTTTTTAAAAAAACAAACTCCTTCCCTTTAATATCATAAGATAATTTATGAATCTATTAGAGCACGATATTTTTGTGGATAACATGTTCAAAGCTAATAAATTTTCTTGGATTATACATCTCGAATAAAAATGGATTTAAATTTTAGACAATATGAGATTTGAGACCCAACAAAAAAAGTAAGTAAATTCATATTTATTTTTTAGACAATGTGAGATTTTAGACCCAACAAAAAAGTAAGTAAATTCATATTTATTTCTCATACATGGACTGATGGACATATGGAATTCGACCTAAAAGGCTGAGCCTGAGTCACCATTAATTGTTAAATAGGCTAAAAATTCCATAAGACTTCTCCAAGTGAAAAGGTCAAACCATTGGAGGGTTGAAATTTGTTTAAGCAAAAACAGGAAAGATTATATGAATTCATGAATGCTCCTCTTTCTGGAGAACTTCTATCACGGGACTGCCTTGGTTGGGGCAGGGCGGAAACAAAGAAAAAAATTTTGCCACCAGCCTCCCCTTGACGTTTTTCCGCCTGACGGCTAACTTATGTCTTAGTCTTATAATTCTTAAGTTATAGGTCTAATCGAACATGCTCTAAACATATACTCTTGTATTTTATGTGACTTTTTTTTTAGTTTATTTCAAAAGAATATTATTTTATTATAATTAAAAAAATTTAATTATTTGAAAAAAATTTATTCTTAATAAAATAACTTACAATTACTCAAATATCTAAAAATTATTTTAAAAATAAATTATTTAAAAAAATATTCAAATAATATAATGTAGAATGAGAGGATGGATGTACTACAAAGAGTCCTTATTGGCCGCAGGTGTCTTGTCAATAGGTTTGTATCCTAATGTCATTTAGCCTAGTTTAAAAAAAGTTTTTGAAGGAAAGTTTTGAACATTTTATTTTTCTTTTTAAAAGAAACCTTCTAGAAACATGTAGAGTTAAATATCTTTTATATTTATATTTTATATTTTATACTATTAAGGGTGGTCTGGTGTGATAAATAAAAAGAGTTAATCATCAGATAATGTTTTAGTGGTCTTTAATCTCTTGTTTGATTGTAAAGGCTGAGATAATTTATTCCAAGATTAACAATTAATACTGAAATAAGTTATCTCTTCCTTCGAGTGGAACAGTAATCCTAAGATAATTATCTTGAAATAAAGTATATAAAATACTAAAAATATCTCTTTTAAACTCTCTCTTATAAACCACTTTCACATTCATATACATTAAACTAATTTTTAACAATGATTATAATAACACTTACAACCTTAATTAATTGTTATTTTTATGATA
>JAABOM020058989.1:0-13293 GCA_011800125.2 Solanum clarkiae
GAAGGGGCTTGAAACTCACATGTGTAGGCGCCTTTTGGGGGTAACCTCAAGGGGACAAAACCGTGCGTGTGCGCGTGGCATTGTCGCCACGGCATGCAAAGCAGACAATACCTACACGTGTGGGGCCGGGATGTTACACATATCCTCCAAAGTTTAAATGGTGCGCTCTTCCTGTCCATCTGTCTAAGGATGAAAAGCTGTGCTCAGATGTACTTTTGTGCCCAATCCTTTTTGAAAGAATCTCCAAAATTGAGAGGTGAATTGAGCTTCTCTGTCCGAGATGATGGATAAGGGAACTCCATGCAACCTCACAATCTCACGAATATAAAGTTGGGCATACTCCTCAGTCTTATAGGTTGTCTTGACTGCCGAGAAGTAGGCTAATTTCGTTATCCTATCAACAATCACCCATATCAAATCATGTTGCTTTCAGGATCTGGGTAAGCCAGTGATGAAATCCATGTTGATTGTATCCCACTTCCATTCTGGAATTTCAAAATTTTGAGCTAACTCACACGGTCTCTGATGTTCAACCTTGGCTTGTTGACAATTGGGGCATTTAGAAACAAATTCGGCAATGTCTTTCTTCATCCTATTCCACCAATAGACTTCTCTCAAGTCGTGGTACATCTTTGTTGAACCAGGGTGAATAGAATATCTCTAACTATGAGCTTTGACCATGATTTTGTCTCGAACACCATCGACATCGGGCATACACAATCTTCCTTGATACCTCAATACCCCATCTCTCCCTTTTGAGAAAACTGTCACCTTCTACTTGTGAACCACTTCTTTCAATTGGATCAAGATAAGGTCTTGGTCTTGCTTCTCCTTCACTTCTGACACTAAGGAGGAAGCAAAACAATTCTTAACATTGACCCCACCTTCGTTGTTCTCCTCAAGTTGCACTCCTAGTCGAGCCAATCTATGCACTTCCTTAGCTAATTCTCTCTTTCCTTCCTCCATATAGGCAGTGCTACCCATAGACATCCTGCTAAGAGCATCAACAATAATGTTAGCCTTACCTAGGTGGTAGAGAATGCTCATATCATAATCCTTGAGCAACTCCAACAATCTCCTCTACCGCAGGTTGAGCTCTTTCTGGTTGAACACATACTGCAAGCTTTTGTGGTCAGTGAACACATCCACATGCACTCTATACAAGTAGCGACACCAGATTTTAAGTGCGAACACCACTGCTGCCAACTCAAGATCATGTGTCGGATAATTCTTCTCGTGAACCTTAAGTTGTCTGGAAGCTTAAGCTATCACTTTCCCTCTTTACATGAGTACACAACCCAATCCCACTCGGGATGCATCACAATATATCACGAAATCCTACGTCCCATCTGGTAAAGTTAGCACTGGTGTTGTAGTCAATCTAGTCTTCAACTCCTGAAAAATCTTTTCGAAACTTGGCCTTCTTCTGAGTCAGCTTAGTCAATGAGGCTGACAGAGAAGAGAAGCCTTCAACAAATCTGCTATAGTAGCTCGCTAAACCCAAGAAGCTTCTTATTTTTGTCAGAGAAGTTGGTCTTGGCTAATTCTTAACTGCTTCAACTTTCTGCGTATCTACTCAAATACCATCTCTGGAAATCACATGGCCTAAGAAAGCTAAGGACTTGAGCCAAAACTTACACTTTGAGAATTTTGTATATAACTCGTGATCTTTGAGTGTTTGCAAAACCACTCTAAGGTGATTAGCATGCTCTCATTCATTCCTAGAATATATCAGAATGTCATCGATGAACACAATCATGAACATATCAAGATATGATCTAAATACCCTGTTCATCAAATTCATGAAAGTTGCAGGTGCATTTGTCAACACGAAAGACATGACCAAGAACTCAAAGTGGCCATACTGTGTCCTAAAGGTTGTCTTTGGGATGTCACTTTCCCTCACCTTCAATTGATAATAACCCGATCTGAGGTCTATCTTTGAGAAATGAGTAGCACCCTGAAGTTGGTCAAAGAGGTCATCTATCTAGGCCTATTCGGACATACGAGCACTCTGTCCCACACATTTAACCAGCTAGGATAAATTCTTCAAATAAAGGACCCACCACACGATCATCCGGGGTGAATAAGAATTGGGGATTGGATGGGGGCGAAATTCCTGCCAATGGCTGAGATGTTCGAAGCTCCAACTTGGAATTGCCTCGATCGGAGAGCTTCACAGTCACCTACTCTATCTGCCACTAATGTGGTTCTATCTTAGTTTCTTTCTGGCATGTACTCTCGGGACCTCCGAGTACGACAAAGTGAAAGGAGACAAGACTCAGGGATCTGACCCCCTTGATCCTCCTCTAAGATTCGCGTTGATAGCTTGTAGTGAACAGCCCCATTATGAAACTATCTCAATTTGTGGAAAGCCTTCGATGGCTTCCTTATGAAACAGCCTTTTTTATCCGCTTTCAGCTATGCTATATAGATGGGCTACCTTTTGAAAGAAAACGAAATATGTAAGTAAGTAGCATCTAGAATAGAATCCAGAGTTGTCCCTGTCCCTTAATCATCAGGCTACCCTCGGATTCTTCCCTCCAGATATGCAGCTTTTGGGAATAGAAGGGGAAGGGAAATATGCCAATGAACTTGTTGCAGGGGACAAAGCTGGGGATGGCAAGGACCTCGCCTTGTATGGGAAAGAACCCGGCGTGGGTGCCACAAAAGAAGACTTCCAAACCTACAATAATCAGTCTACCTACGCAACATTGTAGAGAGACTTCCAAGACCTGGCATAAAGCCGGGTGATTGAATTCAAAGGGGACTATTCTCTCCTTATGGAGTCTAAGAAAAGAGAGATATCCTTGCGCGTACTTATTCTTTATTGTGACCTTGTTCAGCTGTCAGTAGTCTATACATATTCGGAGGGACCAATCTTTGTTACGCACAAAAAGAACATGAGCACCCTAAGGTGAGGCACTGGGCCTTATGAAACCTTTCTCTAGCAAGTCTTTCAATTGTTCTTTCAATTCTTTGAACTCTGCGGGGGCCATTCTATAGGGTGGAATTGAGATAGGTTTGGTCTCAGGAAGAACATCGATCCCAAAGTCAACCTCCCTATCAGGAGGGACTCCAGGAAGATTATCAAGAAATACCTTAGGAAACTCATTTACAATTAGGACTGACTCAAGAGTAACAGATTCGCCATCATCAGACTTAACCCTCACAAGGTGGTTAATGCAACCATTGGCGATCAACTTTCTAGCTCTAAAATAAGAGATGAATTTGTTCTTAAGGGAAACAGAACTCCCTCTCCACTCTAAGATAGGCTTATTAGGAAATTGGAACCTAATAATCTGGGTTCTACAGTCAATAGAAGCATAATAGGCATGACGCCAGTCCATGCCCATTAATATATCAAAATCAACCATCTCCAACTCTACCAAGTCAGCTAAGGTGTATCTATGATAAATAGACACTACACCATCCCTGTAAATTCTCTCAGCTAAGATAGACTCACCATTAGGAGTAGAAACAACAAAAGATTTATGCAAACACTCTGGAAGAACTGCAAACTTTCTAGCCATATAAGGGGTCACAAAAGACAGGGTGGCACTCCGATCAATTAAGGCATAACAATCAAAGGTAAAAACTCGAAGCATACCAGTAACTATATTTGGTGCAGCCTCCTGATCCTGTCGACTACCCATAGTATACAGGAGGTTCGTCCCGCCTCTTGTACGGGTAGTAGAACCTCTCTGTTGATTGTCCACGGGAGGGGCTGCGGATGACTCGGGCCTACTGCTCCTCTCACCTCGTCTTCTCTTTGGACACTCATAGCTGAAGTAAACAGGTTGTCCACATGAATAACAAACGTCTCTTCCCACATGACACTCACCCAGATGAAGCTTACTACAATTGCCATAAGGTGGCTTTCCCCTAGTGCCTTGGGTCACACTGGCCTGAGATTGGACCCCTAGAGCCCTGAAAGTCTGATGACCCTTCGACTTCTGATCATACTTGTTTGGCTACATGGGAGAACTTGCAATAGACTATGCAAGATGAGATGATCTCCTCTAGAAATAGGACTTGTCACTCTTATTCTGTCCCTGCAGGCTAGGCTCATGTCCCGCTAACTTCGCCTTTCTGCTCATCTGATCTTTTCTATCATTTTTCTTGTCCTCCTCTGTCTGCTGGCCATACACCAAAATTTTGGTGATGTCCATGCCTGGAATCAGAAAAGCAGCCTCACACTCTTTCTGCATATGTCTGCCCAGACTAGAAACGAACTTCCTCATCCTCGCCCATGTCCTTTACGATCTCTGGAGCATACCTGGATAGCTTGATGAACTTGAGGTTGTACTCTTTCATGGTCATCCCTCCCTGCTTCAAATTTACGAACTCATCCACCTTCGGGTCCATCAACTCTTGAGGAAAGAAGTGGTCAAAAAAGATTGTTTCAAACTCTTCCCAGTCTGCAGGCTCCGCATCCTCACCTTAACTCACTTCCCACTGATTGTACCACACATTCGCAACGTCTTTCGACTAGTAGGAGGCAAGCTCGACTCACTCAATCTCATCATCCTGCATCGCCTTCAGAACCTTATCCATCTCATCAATAAAGTTATGTGGTTCTTCTTCCACCTTCGACCTCGTATACACTAGCAGGTTCATCCTCAGAAAGTCTCTAAGTCTGGTTGTAGCCGAGGGCTCCTATGAGATAGAGCTAGGAGCTTGAGAAACTTGGTTGTTCCCCTGGGAGGCCACCAACTGAGTCACCATGGTGATGGCTTCCCTAAACTCTACCTCAGTAGTGGGAGCTGGTTGAGGCTGAGCAGGGGGAGCCTGTGGGACCTTAGCAGTCCTAACGGGGCATCCCTGTCTCCTAACCTCGGTCTGAACTGGGCCTCGAGTTGAACATTCCTAGCAACTGGGGCTGGGGCATCTCTCTGAGCAGCAGTTCTCTTCGTGGCATTTTCTTTAAGCATAAAATGCACGCGCTAGAATGGATTTCCACAAAGTTAAACTCTATAATACGAACACAAATCATAGAAAAAGGGAAACTTTCCTAATGTCTTGTAGCATCCTACTTATGAAGTGTGGTGCACAACACACCCATAAATAAGACTCTACTAGACATGACTTCATAGACTCCCTAGGACACTCAAACTCTGGCTCTAATACCAAGTTTGTCACGCCTCGAGAGGGTACCCTAGACGTAACTGGTACTCGGAGACTATTACTAGTCCTCAGGTGGACCACCTACCTTATTGCATTCATTCAATAAACTCATAAGTGGAAGATTAAATAGAATATAAACTATTTGTGGACAATCACAATCACTATCATAGAAAATATGAAAGTAGTATCTCAATAGAACAGAAACAGGAAATAAACAGTCCCAATACCAACAATCAACCGTTTATGTCTATGAGCCTCTGTGACTAACATCTAGGAAGGTACCATGACAGGCCATGGCTACCACAACCAAATAAAATATTGAAATAAAGATAAAGAAATAATCATCCTTCGAATGCAAGGGAGGACTCACCACAATCTGAAATCAAGAGTTCTGAACCTCAACGATTGGGCTGCTGATGTCCTCTGTCTACAGAATCAATATCATAAAATGATGCAGCGCCAAAAGGAAATTAGTAAGTGAAATGTATTATATGTAAAATGGACTAAAATAAACATTATATATGTAACATCAGGTCATCAATCGCTCATCTTCAGCTCAAAGTAAAGGACAAGACTCTATCACCTATCTATCTATCAAGACATCATACAATCACATCACCTCAGAGTATTATCAACAAGGAATCTATCTGGGAGTTTCTATAACTGAGAACCACCACCTATGAGTCCAGTGATGATACAGCGAAGATATGTCACTACCACATCTTTCTAGTACCTTGTCGGGGTACAGGACGAGTCTATCATGGATCTCAAAAGAAGTCTGTCAAGTCCTTGGGACAAAGGAAACATCTGCTTCGCGGTCCAATCCTCTTCTACGCTGGCCACGTAGTTAATGAGTACGAGTGGGACTTACTCTTACCTATTTCGATGCTAATACTTCTCTCAGGACTCAATATGCTCATAAGCTATCAAGGTTAGACTGGTTATACAGCTAACCCCCCTCTCAAGCAGGGTCCTCCTATCATTTATCATTCTATCAACTCAAGAAATAAATTCTTCCTTTCAAACTCTTATCTAAAACTCATTTGGACCTCAAGGATATCAATTTCATCTATTTTAGCCATCACATTACCCATCTCGAGACTCAGACTCCATCAATCATCACATTCAGACAATCAGGGCTCTAGACATTATCCCTAAGTTCGTTCTTGCAATATTAAAGAAAGGGAAACATGCAAATTTAGGTAAACACTCATACAATAATGCATATAATTAGTAGATACAAGTATGATGATCATCAAGTTGAGATAATATATATATATATATATAAATTAAAGATAATGTTCAAGAAATAAAGATAATGTTCAAGAAGTTCTTTAAGAATCACTACCCAAGACCCATCAACTAGAAATTTACAAATTAATGTACACATTGGGGCACATGGAAGAACAATTCCATATTTTTGGGTAGCCTTTACATACCTGGGATTTGGGAAAAATCCACAGTTCCTTCAAGAATCTAGCCCTGAGCTTGGAAACCCTCCTATTTCTATTCTCCTCTCTCAGAATGTATGTTTGACTTAAGAAAAAGATTAGTTTTTGAAACCCTTAGTCGTAATAAACAGCCTTTAGGGATGGGTTGTAAATACCCAGAATGCCCTTCTCGTAATAAAAGAAAATTTTAAAAAAATTTACACACGGGTCTGCATCGCACCAGGGGCGTGGACCAGTGTAATTTTACATTTATTCTAAAACATAAATTCCCATAAAAAAATTTTAAAAAATAAAGTGCATCTCCGCACCCCCTCTGCATCGCGCTAGGGGCGCGGATTTGCTACTGTTTTGCAATTTTTTGGAAAATTATTTTTCGACCTGATCACTCTTAAATTAGGTCGAGATCATTTTTTGACTCGATTTTCCGCATTGGTCGCAAATTAGGTCTCAGATTTTCCATCGAAGCTTTGAAAGATGCGTTGTGAGCATGATACATTTTAGGGGCATTTCGATAATTTCATGGGGTGTTATACCATGAGATGTAATGGTTCAACTCTCTCCTACGCTGTACCAGCCTAGGTAATGAGTGTAAGTGAGACTTACTCTTACTCATTTCGGTTCTTGACACTCCTCCCAAGACTCAATGCTCATAAGACTCCTCATCATCATCTCAAATAGCCTCGTAGAAGCATTCATCATCTCAATTAGTCTCATGGAGACTCTCATTATTTCATTAACTCAAACTCAAAGGTCCTCTATTTATTTTATGGACTTTAACTCATCTCAGTAAGCTCAATTCTCAATTCAAGAACTCAATGACTCAGATCATCATTTAGTGGAAGTCATTTAGACAGAACTCAAGAACTTAATTATGAAGACTCATGGGATTATTAAGCTCAAGGAACTCAACCTCATACTCACATTAAGATTACCATCAACATACTCAAATCAAGGTTCTAGACTTCATCCCTAGGTTCATTCATGCATGCTTTCACAAATTAATATATAGGGTTTATACAATATCTCATGAATTCAAGAAAACAAGTTCATGATGATTATCAACATATGAGAATACATGTAATAGATATAATTTTCAAGAGAATATTCAAGAAAGTAATTCAAGAACACAAGTATGGAGACTCATGGACTCTAAACTCTTCTAAGACCATCTGTGGGGTATATGAGAGGACAATCTCATGCTTTTAGTTTAGTCATACCTGGGATGAAGTTATCATCAATCCTCTTCAAGAATTTCCTTTGGATTCTCCAATCTCACGTTCTCTTCTTCTCTTCTCTCAAGCCCTAACTTTTCAATGACTTAGGAAGGACTTGGAATGAGATTTTTTTAAACCCATTTTACGCTCAAAATGACCTATTTTGATCATGTATTGAGTTTAGGAAGGGTTGAGAATTGTTCAAAATTTCCTTCATAAATTTTCAGAAAAATTTACACTATGGGAAAGCAGGTCTGTGACGTGGACCCATTGCACCATAGTGTATTTGTTTTGAAAATTTTTCGAATGAGTTTTTCAATCTTTGTTGAAAAAAATTGAAAAGAAACAAGTCAGGGTCTGCGCCTAGGGCGCGTCGCGTCCCTGACGCGTACCCTCACTGATTCGAATTTAATTATGAAAAATTATCTTTTGACTCAGTCGCTCTAAAGTTCTATTGAGACCATTTCCCCTCTCAATTTTTTGCGCTAATTGTAAATCCGGTCTCGGATTTCTAAACGAAGCATCGAAAGATGCTTTACGCACACATCTCTATTCTAGGAATATTTTGGTAATTTTACCGGGTGTCGCACACATTTTATCACCTTAAAAGTCATTTCACCTATTTTTCTCAAGTCATAAACAAGAGAATAAAGATACAAAAAGGTTAAAATTGGAGAAATGAGTTTTTGATAGAACACACAAACATATGGATCATTACTACTATTATCTTAAAGGAGCAAAAACTAAAAAGCCAACACAAAGTAGTACACTATTGATCTCATTCTATATATATATATTTTTTAATTTGTGCCAAAAAGAATGTGATTATAAGAGAAACTTAGATAAGTACTCCATTTATAAAATATTTATCATTTATAATTATATAATTTGAATATATTTATATTACATGTACAAGTGAGTGTTTGGACTGACTTATTTTTAGTGACTTTTAGTTTTTTAAGTACTTTTGTAGTTTTGAAAATATTTGGTTAATATAAAAAAGCGTGTTTAAAAGCAATTCTTTAAAGATGAAAAAATAGAATTTTTTTTTAAAAAAAGCTAAAAGTCAAAAGTTGGTGGTTCTTTACTTATGTCTTTTGACTTTTAATTTTCAACGAATAAGTCACTTAATAAAAATCAATCCAAACACCTCGTAATTCACTAATACACGATGTAGATTTTTTATCAAAACAAACCTATACATTTTAAAATACCAATAATACATTTATATTTCATATAAAATTTGGTTTATACAAATTATGATACATTTATATTATATGCATAATTCATTTTTATATGTATGCATTTTTTTTTTACAAAAATAAGTATAATACATTTATAATACATGTAAAATATATAGGTAATTCACTTTTAATACATAATACAATTTTTATAAATGGTAATATTTCTAAATATAGTACATCTAGGTAATAAATAGAAAAATGTTCAAAAATATTAAATAGTTTACTCTCTCCGTTTAAAATAGAATGATCTAGTTTGATTTGGCATAAACTATAAGAAAATAAAAATTAACTTTAAATTTTGTGGTCCTAAATTAAAATTATGTCTGATGTACCAAAATATCTTTTGATGTTATTGTTTTAAACATGTTACGCGAAAAGTTGAAATTAAAATATTATAAAAAAAAAAACAAAGAAGTTATTCTTTTCTTAAATTGACTAAAATAGAAAATATATTTTTATAAATGAAAGGAGTAAAAAAGTCTCTATTTATAAATATTTAAAAGTTATCTTAAACTATAAATTTTAAAAAACTTTTTTAAAGAAATTATATCAAATTAAATAACATCACATAAAATGAAATAAAGGGAGTTAGAAAAGTACATCTTTATGAACTATTCTAGCGTCCACAAGTTTACACTTAGTTTAACAGATTATCTTCCATTTGGCAACTCATATGTGGTCGAGGTCTTTTGTTGCTTGGCATATCAATCAACGTGGGTGTCACTTTCCAACCAATTAAATATAATTGTCATATTGTCATTTACTAATTAAATTAAAGAACCCTAATATTTTTTAAAAAAAAAAGATAATAAGGTATCAATAATTGTTTAGTGAAGTGTCAAAATATATCTTAATTATCCTCTCTTTTTTTTCAGTTTTATGTTTAAACTATTGAGAGTGTGAATTTCATACCTAAACTATCGATCATTAGTTTGAAAAACACACCTCAGCAGTGTATGTAATATGCTCTCTCTTTTATTTCAAAAAATTTGTTACATGGTATTTCATATGGATAAAATATTCCAACTTGACAAAAATTAACTATTAATATTAGTTAAAAGTTAGAGATAAGTGTCAAAAACACACCTCAACTATCCTATTTTTTGAGTTTTATACCTAAACTATTGAAAGAGTGAATTTCATACCTAAATTATCATTTATTAGTGTGCAAAGAGCTTCCTTAAAAATGATATTTGCTCGCTCGCCTCTTCAAGATTGTTATGGGATTCCGCAAATAGTTTAATGGATATGACAAGCTTATGAATTTCTATACTAAGAAAATGATAATGAAATCATATTGGAAAGCAAAACTTACATTTGATCATTTGGAGAACAAAAAGAAAATTCTTTGAAGAATATTAATGACAAAATATTTTTAATAACTTTTAAAAAAATTATATCAAGTTAAATAATATTACATAAAATGAAATAGAGAAAGTAAAAAAAGTACAATCAAACCTTGTTTACAATATCTAAAAGGCATCTATATCTTTATGAGCTATTCTAACATCCACAAGTTTACAGTTAGTTTATCTTCCATTTGACAGCTCATATGTGGTCGAGGTCTTTTGTTGCTTGGCATATCAATCAACGTAGGTGTCACTTTCCAACCAATTAAATATAATAGTCATATTGTCATTTACTAATTAAATTAAAGAACCCTAATTTTTTTTTTTAAAATAAAAAAAGATATCTTAATTATCCTCTTTTTTTTATTTTGTAGTTTTATGCCTAAACTATTAAGAGTATGAATTTCATATCTAAACTATCAATCATTAGTTTGAGAAACACACTACATATGTGTAATATGCTCTCTCTTTTATTCCAACTTGACAAAAATTAACTATTAGTATTAGTTAAAAATTAGAGATAAGTGTCAAAAACACACCTCAACTATTCTATTTTTTTTAGTTTCATATATAAACTATTGAAAGAGTGAGTTTCACACCTAAACTATCATTTATTAGTTTGAGAAACACACCTTAGTATATAATTTTTAGAGATAAGTGTCAAAAACATACTTGAACTATCGTCTTTTTTTTTTAGTTTCATAGTTAAACTATCGAAAGTGTGAATTTTATACATAAACTATCATTTATTAGTTTGAGAAACACACCTCTCTTTTTTATTTGGACTCTCACCATGGTGTGTGTATTACACTCTCTTTTATTTAAAAAAAAATGTCAGATCACACTCCACATAGATAAAATTTTTCACTTTGACCAAAAATAAATAAATTATAGTATTATTAAAAATAAATATTAAAATATTATTATTTCAAAAAAAATTATAAAATAAAATATAAAATATTTTCTTACCTCACTCCACCACTTCCTCTCCTATATACCCTCAACATCCCCTCCCCCGTCCCCCTCTCCCAAAACCAACCAATATTTTGATATTTTTTTTACTTCAATCCTCCCTCCCTTCCCCCTCAAAACCACCCACTCCTTCTAAGAAAATTAGATATTAGTTTTATTTTTATAAAATCTACTCAATCACATATAACCCTCCAGTCATTCCTTTTTTCTTTTTTTTTTTTAATTTATATTTTCTCATTTGTCTTAGCTATATATACACATATTTTTACAAAAGTATTTTCTTATCTTGCGCATCAAATATAATGAAAATAAAAATTTTATTCTATAAGAAAATCCTTGCGGCAAGTATAATAATTTTCTGAAAACATATGTATATATCTAACACAAACGAGGAAAAAGAACTGATAGTGGAGAGTTAGATGATATGGAGTAGATTTTAAAAAAAAAAAAATTTAAAAATGGGGGAGAATGAAGTAAGAGCTTCTTTTAAAAAAAAAAAAAACTTTTATAAAATAAATTTTAGAAAAATGGAGAGCGGGTGTTGGGTGAGGGGAGAGGGTGTACGGTTGAAAAAGGTGGTGGAGTGGGGTAATTAAGAAAAATATTTTAAATTATATTTTTTATAAAAAATTTAATTCTGTTTTTTCGTGGATAATGATATTTAATTTTTTATTTTTAGATAATATTAATAATTTATTTAATTTTTATCATGGTGATATATTTTGTCTATGTGGAGAGTCATGCCACAATTTTTTAAAAATAAAAGAGCAGAGAGTAATACATGTACATGCCACAATTTTTTAAAAATAAAAGAGCAGAGAGTAATACATGTACCATCAACAAAAATGAAATAAAAAAGAAAAATGTGTTTCTCAAGCTAATAAATAATTATCTTGATATGAAATTCATATTATCAATAATATATCTATAAAACTTTTTAAAAAGAAAATATTTTAACTGTGTAATAACACTTCACTCATAATTTTATCAAATATAATGTTGATAGAAGATGTATTTACAATACATAATGTTTGGATTGCAGTTATCAGACTCTCAACAAAACGATAAGTTATTATTTTGAATCAAAAGAAATTATTTGGTTGTGGCAATCAAAAATTCATATGAAATACAAAATAAAGACGAATCACATAATAAGTCAACAACATTGAAACAATAAATAAAGAAGAAAATAATGCCCCTCCTTTTCCTTTTCCTTTTCTTTTTTCTTCTTTTGTTTGTTTATAATTATTTATATTTGTTGTATCTTTTTAAAAGAAAAATAAACTTGATGTAGAGCTCTTTTTAGTAGTGTAATGTTTCTAAATTTAAATATTTTAGTTCAAATTTAATTACTTATTCATTAGTTTTGTTTTAAACATTATCAAATAATTTTTTCATAATTTGTCACTTGGTTTAATCACATTGCAAACTACTTTCCTTTATTATATATATAGATTAGGGATATTGCTTGTGAAATAGACAGAAATACTAGTAGAAATAAAGAGAACTTCTAATAAGATTCAAGAGTTGTTAAGTTTTAAAATAAAATAGTTTCCTTCTAAAGGAATATCTAATCTTAAGTAGAATCTTATGGCTTATGGTATTTTTTTTTAAATAATTTTCATTTGGTGTTAAGTACGTGCATTAATGTTAGATTAATCTAGATTTGCACTATTATGAGACTCATTCAGAGAATACACTTTCTACTAAGAATTTTTTTATACACAAAGTTTGAATTTGAGATATTTGATAAATTAAGAAAAAAACAATTCATCCCCTGTACAATATCCTTTGATGATTTAATTTTACAATATTTAATGCTCACAAAGAGTGACTTTTTTTTTTAAAAAAAAAAAAAGGGCTAAACATTGTACCATATTGACGGTGTTCAAAAGCATCAAATACTTACCAACTTAAAATGTTAATATAATTATTT
>JAABOM020058990.1:0-13292 GCA_011800125.2 Solanum clarkiae
CTCATGCTCATATAAGATATCATAAGTGAAGAATAGACCAAGCTAGATTTCCAACCTTGGTTGGTTGATGATGGTCACTATCATCCAGGGTGGTGTGGTACAAACCCCTCACATGGTTGATGATGGTCACACCCCATCATCCTAGGTGGAGAAGTACAAACCCTTTACATGGTTGATGAGTACAAACCTCTACCTTGGTTGATGCTGGTCACACCCCAATCATCCTAGGTAGCAGAGTACAAAACCCTCACATGGTTGATGAGTACAAATCCCCACCTTGGTTGAGCATGTGTCACGACCCAAAAATGGACGTGATGGCACTGTTCAATCCCACTAGAATAAGTCATCCTCAACACAAAGATAAATAGAAATAACGTGCGGAAGAAACTAAATAGGGTAGATAACAAAACTGAAGATTTGTTGTCACGTATACAAGACACTAGCAATACAGAAAATCAAAGAAATATAAGTCTAAAGTGTCTTTCTTCTCGAATAAAACAAGGCACTAGAGAAATAGGAACAAGAGAGTTAGCCAGATGACAATAACTACCTCTGTAAATCTCCAGGGAAGCCTCGGATGATCAAGGAAAACACTACTCACTGTTCGGGCTTAGACCTACACAAGTGTAGAAGCAAGGAGTGAGTACCAAAAGCAACACAGTACCCAACAACTAAACTAGCTAAACAAAGTAAGTCCAATGGAATACACAAACTCCTTCCATTCCAATCTACCTCCACAACTACAACCTGCATAGAAAATCATCCAACCCAGCAAGATAAAATACACAGTAGAAGTACGTTTTCAATATACGACAATCCCAAATCACAAGTTAAAAGTCAAAACTCACAAGTGACAATGCAATCAATCACAGTAAGAACATTATGCCATACAAGAATATGCAAGGATAAGATGCAATGCTTATATAATGATGTCAAGCATAATTATGTATGTCTGTACTAGTAATACACACTTGCTGTCTCTCAGCCCGGGACCCATGGAGGACTTTTAGTCAATGCATCTGTCAACGATATGACCCTATAGTATCCATCACGGCGTGCCACACAACCCTCGAAATATAGTATACATCGTGGCGTGCGACACGTCCCTCAAAATAGTACATCTTCTTTAATTCTTATTCTTTTTCAATTCGCATAACACTTGTCACCAGAGTTAATGCAAATAGGCTTGTTTACACAATAATGAGAAAATAACTAATTTCAATACATTGACCTATTCACAACCACATGGTCTTAGTACAACATCAACTGTATATCTCAAAATAGAATTCTCATAACTTAGCCACCAGTTCAATTCAGGTGTTACAACAACACACCAACTCAGATTTACACTAAATCACCACATACTTATAATATCAAAAATATTTCATGCATCACACATAGAAAGGAAATTTTGAAATTTTATGAGAATTACAAAGTTTTGAAAGTTCACTTGCCTTTGTCAAATTACGATTAACCAGACACTTGAGTTTTTCCCTTTAAAATGGAATCCGTAGCACCACGAGCTAGTCAAACAAGTTATCACCATAAGATTTCAAAACTAACAACACCTAATCTACTGTCCTAGACCAAAAAACTCATCTAAATTTTTATAATCAAGTCAATGGTTAAATCATAATTCCTCCAAACATATCTTTCTAATGGTCGTTCGTATAATACAACAAACCTAGATAATTAGTAAAATTTACCTATATATTTTTATATTCAACTGAAGGCATATAATATAGTGATAAATTCGACTAAACAGGGACCAAAATCATTGTACAGCAACGGGAGGACAAAGGAAAACATCAAGCAGAAACTTCACGAACAATTAATCCAATATAGTAAATGCTATCCAATCATAGGTAAGGTCACTCAATTTTTGTTATATTTTGTCACATTATGGACAAAAGAACCGCAACATTATATCTACCAACATTAAATATTCTCAAACCTACACCAACTAGCACCATATGAAAAGTAATCCTAATGTTTATCACTAATCCTTGAAGCATTATCATATTACTATATAGATGTATTCAACCAGACCACTAACCTGAAGCACGGAAGCTTTCTTGTGACGCCGCATAGGAGGTTTTGCTAATCCTCTTTCTTCTTTTCTTTCCCCAATTAATCAAATTCTAAAGGTTCACTAATTTAATATAAAATATGTGATCAGGCGGTTTAGAATTTTTGACTAAATTAACATTTAGTCCACTAATTAAATTAATTATCTAGATTTACCCATAAACTAAATAGTCGTAGTTATTGAATAGTCCAAAATACCCATTTAAAATTTTACAAGATAAATCTTTTAGGAAATCAAGAGGACTAATTCTCAAAATGACCTAATGGGTTGTTACATTATCCACCACTAAAATCCATGTTCGTCCTCGAATATAAGGTAGAAGAAAGTACCTGAAGTTTCTAAGAGATATGGATATTTAGCACGCATGTCAAAGTCTGTCTCCCAAGTCGCCTCTCTAACTGGAAGATTCTTCCATTGCACCTTCACGGAGGCAATATCTTTGTTTCTAAGCTTTCAGACCTGTCTATCCAATATAGCTATAGGCTCTCCTCAAATGAAATGTCTGGACTCAACACTACTAAATCAAATGAGATTATATGAGACTCGTCCGGCACATACTTCCGAAGCATGAAGACATGAAACACAGGATGTATAGATGATAAGCTAGGTGGTAAGGCCAGTCTATAGGCCACCTTTCCAACTCGCTCCAAAATCTCAAATGGGCCAATAAATCGAGGGCTAAGCTTTCCCTTCATATCGAATTGCATAACACCCTTCATGGGTGACACTCTAAGCCAAACATGATCTCCCTCCGTAAACTCTAGAGCTTGAACTCTCCTATCTACATAACTCTTTTGTCGACTTTGAGAAGTCAACAACCTACTTTGAATTATACGGACCTGTTAATCATACGGACCAGCTCCATAGCATATCTAAGAAAGTTTGCATCTAATGAGTCCGTCTCAGTAGAATCAAACCAACCAATCGGAGATCTACATCATCTACCATACAAAGCCTCGAATAGAGCTATCTGAATATTGGAGTGATAACTATTATTATAGGCGAACTTCGCTAAGGGCAAGTATTGGTCCCAACGGGCACCAAAATCAATCACACACGCTCGAAACATGTCCTCTAACACTTGAATAGTCTGTTCAGACTGTCCATCTATCTGAAGGTGAAAGGCTAAACTCATATCCAGCTATGTACCTAGACCATGCTATAAGGTCCTCCAAAATGTGAAGTGAAGAGAGAACCTCGATTAGAAATGATAGAAATGGGCATACAATGCATTCTAACTATCTGACTGATGTAAAGCTCAACCAACTTCTCTGCTATATACTTAACCTTGATCAGAATGAAATGGGAAGACTTAGTCAATCTATCCACAACTACCCAGATAGAGTCATAACCACCCACAGTAGTGGGAAACCCACTATAAAATATATGGTGATTCACTCCCACATCCATGTAGGAATAAGCATCCTTTGAAACTCACCTCTAGGCCGCTGGTGCTCACACTTAACCTGCTGAAAAGTCAAACACTTAGCCACAAACACTGAAATATCCTTCTTCATACCACACCACCAATACTGCTGACTCAGGTCATAAATACACCTTCTCTGCTCCTGGATGAATGGAATAACAAGTACAGTGAGCCTCCTCAAGAATCAACCTAATCAAATCACATACCTTAGGCATACAAATTCGACCTCCAATCTTCAAAACACCATCAGGATCAAGCACTTCTTCCTTTGCTTCTCCTCTAGCCATTTTGTCTCCAATGAGACACAACTTCTCATCCTTAAACTGACGCTCTCGAATCTGGTCCATCAAGGAAGAACGAGCCTCAATGAAAGAAAGTACACTACCCTCATCAGAAAGCTGTAACCTAACTAGTCCATTAGCCAGACGCTGAACATCCCTCGCCAAAGGTCGCTCCTCCACTCGAATGATGGCTAGACTCCCCATGCTAGAAGTCTTTCAACTCAAGGCATCACCCACCATATTAGCCTTCCTCGGATGATATAACATGGTCAAATCATAGTCCTTTAGCAACTCCATCCATCTACGTTGCCTCAAGTTCAGATCCCTTTGAGTGAATATATACTAAAGACTTCTATAATAAGTGAAGACCTCACAATGTACACCATATAAGTAATGACACCACAACTTAAGAACAAAAACCACAGTTGCTAGCACTAAGTCATGCATAGGATAATTCTTCTCATGAACCTTCAATTGTCTAGAAGCATAGGCAACCACTTTACCCTTTTGCATCAATACACCACCTAAACCCACTCTTGACGCATCACAATATACTGTAAAGTCCACACCTACTCAGGTAATGTCAGAATGGTAGTTAAAGTCAACAAAGGCTTGAGCTTTTGGAAGCTCACCTCACACTCATCAGACTAATGGATGGCTACATTCTTCTGAGTCAACCTGTCAATAGGGCTGCAATAGAAGAAAACCCCTGAATAAACCATCGATAGTACCCAGTTAACCCCACAAAACTACGAATCTCGGTAGCTGAAGTAGGCTTTGTCTACCCTCTAACTGCCTCCACCTTAGCCGGATCCACTCTAATCCCCTCCTTGGACACCACATGACCTAAGAACACCACCGATTCAAGCTAGAACTCACACTTGGAGAATTTTACATATAACTTTTCCTCTCTCAACCTCTGTAGTACTAGCCTTAAGTGGCGAACATGATTAGCCTCAGTCATAGAATAAACCAAGATGTCATCAATGAATACTATAACAAAAAAATCCAAGTACGGATGAAACACCCTATTCATCAGCTCCGTGAATGTTGCAGGGGCATTAGTCAACCCAAAAGACATTAGCAAAAACTCATAGTGGCCATAACAAGTTCGAAAAGCTGTCTTAGGGATACCTGATGCTCTGATCCTCAACTGATGATAACTAGACCTCAAGTCAATCTTAGAGAACAAACCTGCTCCCTGAAGCTGATCAAACAAGTCATCATACGAGGAAAAAGATATTTGTTCTTGACAGTCACTTTGTTCAACTACCTGTACTCAATACACATCCTCATGGACCTATATTTCTTTTTCACGAACAAGACTGAGGCACCCTAAGGAGACACACTAGGATGAATAAACCCTTTGCTTAGCAAATCTTGAAGTTGATCCTTTAATTCCTTCAACTCTGCTAGAGCCATTCAATATAGAGGAATAGAAATGGGCTTTGTGCCCTTCTTTAGATCAATAGGAAAGTCAATATCCCTATTGGGAGGAACCTTGGAAAGTCAGTAGGAAACACATTGACAAACTCTTGAACCATTGGAATAGACTCCATAGAAGGTGGATCAACATTAGTATCCCGAATGAAAGCCAAGTAAGAAAAACACCCCCTATCAATCAAGTTCTGAGCGTGGATGTAAGGGATGACTTTGCTTGGATAAGAACCACTATCACCCTTCCACTCAATCTTTGGTACCACGGGCATGGCTAAGGTCATAGTTTTTGCATAACAATCAAGAATAACATGATATGGGGAAAGCCAATCCATCCCTAAGATAACATCAAAATCTACCATCTCCAGAATAACCATATCTATCCAAGTAGCATACCCAGACAGAGAAACAATATAGGAACCATACACTCGATCCACCACTAAATGTTCACCTACTGGTGTAGAAACATGAATGGGTATAGGCATACGATCACATAGCAAGTCGAATCTAGATGAAAAGTAGGATGACACATAGGAGTAGGTAGATCCAAGATCAAACAATATTGACACAGATCTATGACAAATTGGGATAATAAATATGATAATTGGATTAGAAACCTCTGCCTCGGGCCTCCCTGGAAATGCATAACAATGTGATCCCCTACCACCACCTATCTGAGCAATACCTCTACCCCACTCTGTGGGACTATGGAACCACTTGTTCCTCTGCCTGGAGTGTGACCACCTCTATCTGTCTGAGTTGTGCCTTACCCTCTATATGGTGGTGGTACCGGTGGTCTAGTCTGAACTAAAGATCTAGGATGGGGCCCACTTGTCCCCCCGATAAGGGACACTGTCGTATCAAGTAATCAGGATCTCCACAACCATAACAAAATCTCTGACTCTGGGACTGACGTGCTGATCTTAACGAATTACCATAGCTGGCTCGCATTGTAGATCCAAAATGTGTCTGACTACCCTCAGAAGCTGGTAATGATGCATGAACTGGTCCTCAATGTTAGGATGGACCACTCCCTCTATAGAACCCTCTATCTCTAGATGAGGAACTAGAAAACTGACCAAATTCATGGGCCCTCTTAGGGTCCCCAAACTCTTGTCTCTCCATCACCTCTGCCTCTTTAGCCGCACTCACAACAAACTGGAAAGAGGCTCTATCTCTAGATACTTTAAACACTACCTATCAAATAGAATAGGTCAATCCTCTCACAAACGTACGAACTTTCTCTGCCTCATTTGGAATAATGGATGCAGCATGTCTAGATAACTGACAAAAATGGGTCTCATACTCTGTGACTGATAAGTCATCCTGCCTCAGACTCTCAAACCTCAAGTGACTCTCCTCCTCCATGCTTAAAGGGACAAATCGATCATAGAAACACTGGAGAACGTCTCTCAAATCACCTGGAATATCCCGTGGGCAAAGATCCTAAATATGTCCTCCACTATTCTATGGCTGGCCCACGAAGCTAAAAAGTAACATATCAAACCCCGTATGACTCAGCTAAGATGACAGTATACGACAGCCCTCTACAAGTAGTCAGAAACTCATGAGCATCCTCTGACCTCCCATCGTGAAATTGAGGTGGGTTTATCTTCCTAAAAATCTCATAGCAGCGTTGCTCATTCTCAGTCAATGTAGCCAATGGTGTACCCTGAACCTCAATAGCTGGTGCAGGATCAATCTCAACTTTAGTACCCACTGGTGGATGCTCCACCAGATCGTGAACTAGGGGAACGTGATGCTAGTTTGGAGTATGAACTCGTCCTCCAGTCTGAGAACTGCCTAGCGTGCCTGTTGTATTACCACTCGGAGCAAAACTCTTAAGTATATTTAGCACCCTCAATAAGGTATCCTGCAACAAAGGTGAGGCTATGTGCTCTGAAGAAACCTGGTTCCCTCTAAGGTCAGCCGTAGGCTCTAAAGAGACCTCCCTAGCACAACCTCTTGTTGGTGCTGCTCCACGAGCATGACCTCTAGCTCGAGCTCTACCCCTGCGTTTAATACGGGCCTCGATGACTATCTCAGGAGCTGTCTCACCTCTGCCACTAGTAACAATAGCTCTAGTCGTTCCCATCTGTCAAATAAACACGTGCATAACTCAGTAATAACAAACATAACCATGCACAATAAGCGAGAACAAATAAAAGGAAGTTACCTAATAGTCTTCATAGCCTCTCAAAGATAAGTACAGATATCTCCATACCAATCCTTGAGACTCTACATAGAGTCAGCTTGTATACACATGACACCTATGAACCTGGGCTCTGATACCAATTGTCACCCAAAAATGGACATCATGGCACTTGTTCAATCCCAGCGGAACAAGTGAGCCTTAACCTAAAGATAAATAGAAATAATGTGCAGAAGTAAATAAATAGGGTAGATAACTAAAAGTAAAAATCTCCACAAACTTAAATACCACCCAAAGATTGGTTCTCATGTGTACAAGCCACTACCAATACAAAAGATCAAAGAAATATAAGTCTAAAGTGTCTTTCTTCTAGAATAGAATAAGGCACTAAAGAAATAGGAACAAGAGAGTCAACCAGATGACAATAGCTACTTCTCTAAATCTCCAGGGAAGCCTCGGATGATCAAGGAAAACACTACTCACTATCCGGGCTTAGAACCTACACAAGTGTAGAAGCAAGGAGTGAGTACCAAAAGTGACATGGTACACAGCAAGTAAACTAGCTAAACAAAGTAAGTCCAATGGAATACACAAACTCCTTTCGTTCCAACCTACCTCTACAACTACAACCTGCATAGAAAATTAGCTAACCCTGCAAGATATAATACACAGTGCACGTAAGTTTTCAGTGTACCACAATCCCAAATCACAAGTCACAAGTCAAAACTCACAAGTCAAAACTCAATCAATCAGAGTAAGAAAATTATGCAACACAAGAATATGCAATGATGAGGTGCAATGCTTCTATAATGATGTCTGTCTGTTCTAGTGATACACGCCCGCTGTCTTTCAGTCCGAGACCCATGAGGGACTCTTAGTCCATGCATTTGTTGCGGCGTGCGGCACAACCCTCAAATTGTAGTATCCACCATGGCATGTGATATGACCCTCAAAATATAATATCCGTTGCGACGTGCAACACATCCCTCGAAATAGTACATCTTTAATTCTTATTTATTTTCAGTTCACATAACACTTGTCACCAGAGTCAATGCAAATATGTATATTTACACAATAACGAGAAAATGACTAATTTCAATACAACGACCAATTCACAACCACATGGTCTTAGTACAACATCAATAGTATATCTCAAAACAAAATTTTAATCACTTAGCCACTGGTTCAATTCAAATATTACAACACCACACCAACTCACATTTACACTTAATCCCCATTCTTATAATATCACGAATATTTCATGCATCACACATAGAAGAAAGGAAATTTGGAAATTCTACGGACATTACAACGTTTTGCAAGTCCACTTGCCTTAGTCAAATCACGATCAACCAAACACTTGAGTCTTTCCCTTTCAAATGGAATCCGTAGCACCACGATCTAGTCAAACAAGCTATCACCATAAGATTTCAGAACTAACAACACCTAATCTACTATACGTCTAGCCTAGACCGAAAAACTCATCTAAATTGTTATAATCAAGTCTAAGCTTAAATCTTAATCCCTCCAAAAAATATCTTTCTAATGGTCATTCTTATAATACAACCTACCTAGGTAATTACAAAATTTATACCTGTATATTTCTATATTCAACTGAAGGCGTATAATATAGTGATAAATTCAACTGAACAGGGACCAAAATCATTGTCCAGCAACGGGAGGACAAAGGAAAACATCAAACAGAAACTTCATGAACAATTAATCCAATATAGTAAATGCTATCCAATCATAGGTAAAGGTTATTCAATTTTTGTTATATTTTGTCACATTATGGACAAAAGAACAGCAACATTAATCTGCCAATATTAAATATTTTCAAACCTACACCAACTAGCACCATATGATAATTAATCCTAATGTTTACCACTAACCCTTGAAGCATTATCATATTACTATATAGATGTATTCAACCAGACCACTCACCTGAAGCACGGAAGCTTTCTTGTGACGCCGCACAGGAGGTTTTGCTAATCCTCTTTCTTCTTTTCTTTTCCCAATTAATCAGATTCTAAAAGTTCACTAATTTAATATAAAATATGTAATCAGGAGGTTTAGAATTTTTTATTAAACTAACATTTTGTCCACTAATTAAATTAATTATCTAGATTTACCCATGAACTAACTAGTCATAATTATTGAATAGTCCAAAATACCCATTTAAAATTTTACAAGATAAAGCTTTTAGAAAAATCAAGAGGACCAATTCTCAAATGACCTAACAGGTCATTACAGTATGGTCCAATGCAACACTTTATATAGAATTCATCATGTTAATAAGCTCATTTCATCATCATGTAGTCAATCATATCATATCTCATACTTTGGATCTTCATTTCCACAAGAAGCCCAAGCCAGACATTTTATCAAACACATGGGGGTGTATAATGGGGGTAAAAGACCATGTATTTTAGAGATGAAATCATGCAAGAAAATCTATAGTAAAATCATCAATCAACACCTTGCAATACCCCCAAGACATTCACATCAAAACCCCTCATCAAATCCCACATTAGATCCAACATTTGGAGATCAAAACATGCTAAAACAACCATACTTTCATGAACGTACAAAAATCACTATGCAGTAAATTTCTCAATATACAAGACCCATATGTAAAATCAACTTTAAATCATGCAATATTAATGAAAAGGAGGCTTAGGCACCATGGGTGAAAGGACCCAATGGTTCAATACCACAGACCTTAGCTTTGGAGAAGTTCTTGGTGAAGTTTGAAAATGGAGGCTTGAAGCTTGAAGAAAATCCTTAGTTCCAAATGAGGGTTTTGAGTCTTGAATTTTGGAGTGAAAATATAGCTATTTGTTTTGGGGAGTCTATGGAAATGTTTAGGATGATATAAGAGTGAAACTTGGCTAATATAGATAAAAATATGCTTGGAAAAAATTGGACCCAATACTTAGAATATTTGAATCGCATTGGAAAACATTGCCAGTGAAAATACACCTCTCTACTTCGTGGAGAGGATGCAGAGGCAATATTGTTCATGAGCATGCCCTTGGCGCGTCGTGGATGCAACACGTAAACCTCACTGGAATTTGCACTTTCAAAAATTTAAATTGCTATTCTTTTGCTCTTAAGTCGGGGTTAGACCTTTTTTCACCTAATTTTGACCCCCGTGGTCACAAATATGAAGTCAAATTTTCGAAAAAGTCAATGAATTTTAAGATATATAAAAATTAAAATTCTAAGCATTTCGAGACAAGTTTTGGGGCACTTTTTGGGGTTGTTAGAGATTAAGATCCTCAAAGCGAGTGGGCTACCTCATATAAACCACCTCTTCTATACGACCTTGAAGAAATGCATTATTGATGTCTAGTTGATGGATGGGCCAGTGACATTGAGTTGCAATAGTAAGAAATAGATGAATAGTAGGTTGCTTGACTACTGAGCTTAAGGTTGAATGATAGTCGTGACCCAGGTGTTATATAAATCCTTTGGCAACAAGTAGAGACTTATATCTATCAATTTAACCATCAGGATGATGCTTTATACGAAATAGCCACCTGCAATCAACCACATTCATAGAAGGATTGCATGGAACTAAATCCCATGTCCAGTTTTAAACTAAGGCATCCAATTCAGATTTCACAGCTTTTCTCCAATGAGGATGAGGGTGAGTTTGTCTGTGTGTGGTAGGTATGAAGAATGTAGAATTTTGAACAGTGATGTTGAATTATTTTTGTTTAAGACCGGTGATCTTACAACGGGTGACCATGGAATGAGAATGTGGTTTGGTTGTGGCAGGAAATTGTGTATCATATGAATTAGAAACCAGTGTGTGTTGTGAAATGAGGGGCTCAGATTGTGAATGACGTGTTGGTTGTAAGACAGAAGTTGGAGGGCGAGAGGTTCGGCATTGGTAAGTGAGTAAGGGGCGGTTTGGGAAAGGCATGGAATCTAATGGAAAACATGTGGTGGGTTGGGTCGGAGATGACTATCAGGGTGCTGAAATCAAAGGCACTAATGGGTGAGTACGAATCAACAATGGAGATTGGGAATTACCTGAGTTGATGGAGGTACCACGGGTCGCAGAGGAGGGCGAAAGAGTCGTGGTTGGCTGCACAACTGGATCTGCAAGCTGATAACAAATATTTGAATCCAAAGATTTATTCCTTTCTGGTTGTTCCACAATACAGTTTTCCCAAGATACATCAGTTTTATTTATATTCTTCAAGTGAGAAAACATATTTTCAAAAGGAAAGTTGTCTTCTAGAAACAGAACATCTCTGGACAAATAAACTCTTGAATTTATAGGATCAAAACATTGGTGGTGTTAATATTTATTTGAAAACCCTAAATAAACACATGGAGTCGAACGAGGCTCTAATTTATTCCTAGCATAAGGTTTAAGTCATGGGTAGCATAGACAACCGACAACTTTAATGGACTCATATTTAGGTGTATCTTGAAATATAATCTCATATGGACACTTACCTTTTAAATTTGGAGTGGTTAGTCTATTTATAAGATAGACTACTCCATGACAAGCAAAACTCCAAAAGGATGATGGTAATGAAGCTTGATGTGAAGAAAGTTCTAGCAGTCTCAGTAGCATGTCTATGTCAGCATTCAACCAAAACTACTCATTTTGGTATATATTGAGGTGAAACTAAGTGTTCAATGCCATGTATTTTTAGGTAGGATGACAAACTTTGACATTCACTACCACCATCCATGTATAGAGATAAGATTTTTGTTTGAAATCATTTTTCAAGCAATGGATGCATATTTTGAAAATTTTCTAAACTTATGTTTTTGATTTTAGAGTGAACAACCACATGTATTTAGAGAAATGATCAATGAATAGGACATAATATCCTTTTTTATCAATTGAAAAAATAGGTGAAGGACCCATAAATCACTATAAAGAATCTGCAATAGCCTTTGACTTTGGAAAGAATTTTCAGAAAATGTCAACCAGTGCATTTTATTTGAAAAACATACATTACAACTTGAAATTTCTCTAGAATGAGAAACAGGAATGGAAAACCTATACATAATCTTATTCAAACATGATTATTAGGATGTCCTAAACGTCGATGCCACAAGTTGAGAGGAACAGACACATTACACTGAGGAGAACTTCTTATGCTGCTAGGCGGCCAATCATACAACCCATCTCTATTCATCCCACATAGTAGAGACGCCCCCTCAGATCCTTCACAAAATAATGAGAAGGGAAAAAATTTTGAAAAAAAAATTGAGAAAAAAATAAGATTGCTTTTTATGGAAAGAGAACATAAAGTGTTAAGTAATTTGAAATCATAACTTGATGTACTTAAGTTAATGTTAGCAGTATGGGTAATTGGAATGGTGTTATCATTTCCTATTGCTATCTCTTCCAGACCATAGTAGTCATGCAAAATAGCTAAACTCTGAGCATAAGAAGTAATGTGATGAGTTGCTCCACTATCAACAATCCAAGGGGCTTGTTGTTGATTATGGCGACTGGCAAAGTTGACTCGGGGCTTGCAAATGGTTGTGCGACTGAGAATGAAAAACTTTGGTAGACTGACATAGCATATCACAAAGTTGGAAACATAGGTTGCTACCAGATGATGACTATGATTGATTTTTTCGTGTACGTGATGGTTGTGAATGCCATTGTTGATTATTGGCTGCATTGTTACCCTAACACCTATTGTTGTTCTGAGAAGGAGTTGCAGATGTTTTTTATGCTATGGCAGCAGTGATTGTTGGCGGCTGTCATTTCCTAGCCTTATCATGCTTGAGAAATGTTGTTTCTTTCTGTCTTCCCAAAACGTTAGAGATAGGAATAATAATGGAAAAACAAAATTTATATATATATCTATATAAGAACAAAAAATCGAGCCCACTGAATGCACAGTGTGTCCTTAAGGAAATTAT
>JAABOM020058991.1:0-13292 GCA_011800125.2 Solanum clarkiae
TGAACGTGTATATTTTTGATTGGCCAGCACTCCACCCCATACAGTAACGCTGGTCTAACCACCACTCTGTAGAACTGTCCTTTAAGTTTGGGTGGTATCTTTTTGTCACACAATACTCCTGAGACCAATCTCCATTTGATCCAAGCTGCCTCAATGCGATGTGTGACATCATCATCGATATCGCCACTGCTTTGGATGATCAACCCCAGATACTTAAACTTATCCCTCTCATATCTTTTTTTAAATTAAATTGTGGGCCAAATGCCCATTTTATTTCATAAATAAAAACCCAAATATAAGTCCAAATATACAATGAACCGGAAGCCCACTCCGGTAAGTTTCTTCTGACCCAAGTTTATAGGGTGTTCTAGAACAACCCCATCTCCTTGTTTCCTTTTCTATTTCAGGTGACTGATGGCCTTTTTTAATAGTGTCCTTTCCTTTGCATCGCGATTCCTTGTGTTTTGCCTCCTTCTCAGCATTTTCTTCTTGTGAGTATCTTGTTCTCTTCCACTTGTACCAAGCTATGTTTGCTGACTTGTGATTTCTCCCTCTCACTGTTCCCTGCGATGTTCCGCCATGGCCGCGTCCACCCTTCCTGCAGCATCCTTGTTTTACTTTGAAGATCGCCATGTACTCACTGTAACTGCGTAGCTCCTTTGTCTTCTCTTTGATCTCCATGCTAACCGACCTTGACTAATTTTGCAAGGAGTAGAACTGTACTAGCAGATCTGTGTAGTTTTTTGCTTCTTCTCATCCTTGCTGATGTCTGACCTTCATTCCAGGAATTTGGTGATTTCTAACCTTATTTTTGATGGGATTTGTGCTTGTCCTTTGTATTTTGTATACTTCTTATCCCAACTGACAGTATCCTGATGGCATTTTTTGTATGTATGTGCCATAAATATGTTGATTTTTGCTGTAAATATCCTCAAATATGTGCTATGACTCTGGTCCTTACTCATAGTGATGGGCTCTGACTTTTGTCCATATTAAGAATCATCCTGATTGTTGTTGGTAACTGTGAAAAACTATAATATTGTATTTTCCTTTCATGCTGATATGCTTCATTGACTATGTAATCTGCAAGTTGTTTTGCTTCTCGATAGATATGCATGATTTTTGCGCACAACCTTTGCATTTTATCTTGTATCGGCTCCGCTGACTCTATTAGCTCCCATGGTACCCTCCAATCCCCTTTTATCATTTGAGTGAGAGCTTTAGAATCAGTCTGAATCAGCACTTCAGGAAACTCTTGATCTGCACAACGTTGCAATGCAATGCTGATTGCTTTAGCCTCACCTTCCAAGCTATTAGCTATTCCAAAACACTGTGCTTCAGCATATATTAGGTTTCTTTCACAATTTCTTATACAAAACCCATAAGCACTGTCCCTTGGATTGCCTTTACTAGCAACATCTGTGTTGCACACTACCCAATCCTCATGAGGTAACTTCCAAATGACCTTAATGCAGTATAATTTAGGCCTATAGTGACTGAGTAGCTCTACTAGATCATCCCACTGATTTGGCACCATCTTAATTGCTAGAAATTTACTTTTTACAAACTGGCGTAATAATTGATGGCATTGTCTTACCATCCAGTTGTAAGAGTAATCATTATCATTCTTGAGTGCATTTCTTCTTTTCCAGAATTGCCACAGAAACATAGCTGGCACCATCTACAGCACTTTTTTCAGCTTAGCTGGTCTTTGGTAATCCCACCATGTATAAATTAGTTGTTGTAAGTGCCTCCCCTCCACTTGGATACCTTCAAAATTAGCAAACTGCTTCCACAGCTTTTGGGTTGTGGGAGCAGTTAGAAGTAAATGAGACATAGTCTTTGCTTCCTTCTTCTCACAGCAATAACATCTTAAGACTATAAGAAATCTCATCCTTTGCATATTATCATCTGTTACTACTATCCTTTTCCATGCCCTCCATAGAAAAAACTCACTTTCAGTGCCAAACCTTTCAGCCAAACATTTTTTGTCCACTGCTGCTTCTATTTCTTCCTTCGCAAAATTTGATAGGTTGTTTTAACTGAGAAACTATCAATAACATCACACATCCACCATGGCCTATCAATTCTGTCTTCAATAGGTGGTGGTTTGATACTATCGGTTATATATTCTACCAAGTCCTCAGGACGCACATCCAACAGCTTTTCCTTAACCCACTGTCCGTCTTTATAGAAATCAAGTACCTCAGCATCTTCCTTCTCTACTGGAATTTCCACAATGAAATATAGTGCCCCTAATTTAGTCCAATTATCCAACCAAAAATTAGAGGGCCCAGATCTTATTTTCCACCAAATTTCATGCTCAACATCTTCCCTTATTTGTATCATGTTCTTCCAGATTTGAGATACACCTTTATGTCACAATAACTGGATGCATCTTTTTACAATACTATATCCACATGTATTGGGCCCATAGGGATGAAGTTGTTGTTCTAAACTTCCACCAAAGCTTGCTATTAAAGCTTTGCTCACATCATACAATGATCTGAACCCCCAATCTTCCCTCCTCTTTTGGGTAACATAGATCATCCCAAGCAACCCAATGTTTGTCTTTAGCACCTCCAGCCTTACTTCACAAAAACTTTGCAAATAACTAGTGAATCCTCTCAAAAATCCTCTTTGGTGGCTTCATAACAATGAGCAAATATAAAGGCATGGACCGGAGAACATGCCTAATAAGGATTTGTCTCCCCCCAAAAGACAAAAGTTTATTATGCCATATGAAAATCCTTCTTACTATTTTCCTTAAGGAGTCCTCAAAATAACTGAGTTTATCCCTTCCATAGAAAACTAGATATCCGTGGTACATGAAGGGGAAGTTACCTTGCTTGATCCCAGTAAGCCTCCTTAGTCTAATAGCCACCACTAATGGTGTGTTATCATGAAGATAGAATGAGCTTTTTCTTTTATTCATCCTTTTCCCAGAAGTATCTTCATACTCTTTCAGAACCCTCAACATTTTAATCATATACCCTGAAATGACACCAAAAAGTGTTCAAAAATGTGCCTCGGAACGTTTAAAATTTTAATTTTCATATATCTCAAAATTCATTTGTTATTTCAAAAATCTAACTTTATATTCTTGTTCAGGGGATCCAAATTATGGGGAAAAGTGTCTAATCCCGATTTTAGAATAACCGTAGAAAATTTTGATTTTTCCAAAATTTCAATTTTCAGAGGCGATCCGCGACAGCTCCGCGACGCGCCTCTGTCGTGGAGCAGTGTTAATTTTTCCAAGAATGTTTTTACCTATACTTAGTTATATTTCACCCTCATATCACCCAAAACATTTGCCAGTACTCACCAAAATACTTAGCCCAGATTTTCACTCCAAAATTCAAGTCTCAAAACCCTAATCCGAAACTAAGGATTTTCTTCAAGCTTCAAGCCTCCATTTCCAATCTTCATCAAGAACTTCTCCAAAACTAAGGTATGTGGGTTTTAGCCATTAGGTTCTTTCACCCATGGTGCCCTAAGCTCCTTTTTACTCAATTTGCATGATTTAAAGTTGATTTTACATGTGGGTTTTGTATATTAAGAAATTTACTGCACAATGATTTGACTTCACGAAAGTATGGTTGTTTTGCTATGTTTTGAGCTATAAGTCTTAGATCTAATATGAGATTTGATGAGGGGTTTTTATGTATATGGCTTAAGGGTGTTGCAAGGTTTTGATTGATAGTTTTACAATAGATTTTCTTGCATGATTACATCTCTAAATTGCATGGTCTTGTACCCCGATTACACACTAACCAAGTGTTTGATAAAATGCTCGGCTAGGGTTTCTTATGTAATTGAAGGTTCAAAGCATGAGATATGATATGAATGATGTTTTAATGATGAAAGGAGCTTATATATATAATATACTTTATATAAAGTGTTGCATTAGACCATGCACAATCTGGGGGACTAGGAGCCTGGACAACCGAAGTGGGTGTTTGTACTTATTGAACCATGTGAGGGGTTTGTACTTCGCCACCAGGGTGATACGGTGCGATTATCATCAACCTTTTGAGGGGTTTGTACCACACCACAACGGCAATGGGGTGAGATCATCATCAATTGAGGTGGGGGTTTGTACTCATCAACTGAGGTGGCGATTTGTACTTATCAAACCATGTGAGGAGTTTGTACTTCGCCACCAGGGTGATAAAGTGTGATTATCATCAACCATGTGAGGGGTTTGTACCACATCATCAGGGTGATAGGGTGAGATCATCATCAACCGACCAAGGGGTTTATACTTTAGAAATCTAGCTTGGTCTATTCTACACATATGATATCCTATATGAGCATGAGTTACTTAAGCATGTTACTTATGCATAGATCATATTTGCCATATTATTATATTATGCCTATTGCCTATTGTTATGCATTTTTGTTATGATATTTATCTCGTGTTGCATTGCATCTTACATACTTAGTATATTCAAATGTACTAACACATATTCTTGCCTACATGATATCACTATGTAGGAATCGGAGCCCAAGTTGATCATCCTTCTCCTCGACGTGGCTAGTCGATACCACTCAAGCTAGTTGGTGAGTCCTCCATTTCAGGGACCTTAGTCTATGTTTCTCTTATTATGTAATGGGATACTCTTCTTTATGTTCTATTTGACTATAAGGGGTGAGTCTGGTTGCTTTGTCTTGGCTCCCGCTCTATCTGTCTAGTAGAGGTGTTGTTGGACGTGTTATATATCTATACTACGAGCCTTGACACTTTTGTCTCTTGATTTTGTTATTATGCAAGCTTTCCCTAAGTTCTATTTCCCCTTGTTTATGTTTCATATGTCATTTCACATTGCTTTCGTGACTAAAGATGTGTGATGATATACTACGAGGCTTGTTTGGGGTTCCTTCGAGTTCCCCATTCGTCGGTCATGTCTAGGCCCTAGGCTTGGGTCGTGACAAACTTGGTATCAGAGCACTAAGTTGATAGGTCCTTGGATTCCAACACACCACGTCGATTAGAGTCTTATTCATGTTGTGTTATGCACCACAACTATGAATAGGAGGCTATGAGACATTTTAGGAAATGTTTCACTTCTTCATGATCCATGTCGTACGATCGAGTTAGGTCTCCTAGGACTTATAGCTAACCCCTAATCGTTACATTTCAGGATATGTCTCAAGCTACTCAAGGTGCTGATATGCCGTATGCAGAGATTTGCGATACTCTATGGAAAGTTCCAAAGCGGCGATGAATTCGGCAACTTACCTCGGTCAACAAGTGGGTGCTTTTGAGACTTCGAGTGGTGAGAGGGGAGGTAGTGAGGCCAAGAGGGCCCATGTTGAAGTTCCAAAGTCTCAAGGATAGAGGTGATACTATGTGTCCAACATGTGATAGGGTTCATAGGGGCCCATGTTTCAAGGGCACCAATGCTTGTTTTGATTGCGGCGAAGTGAGACGTGAGAGAAAGGATTGCCCTCATGAATTCAATAACGGTAAAGGAGGTGATGGTGGGATGACTAACCCCAAGTGTCAAAGGTGTGGGAAGTATCATAGTGGCCCATGCTTGAGGAAGACCAATGCTTGTTATGGGTGTAGTAAAGTGGGCCACAAACTAATAGATTGTTTGTATGTTCGAATGAAGCGTAAGGGTGGTCGACCTTTAGATCAAGGTGGTTGTATTGATCAAGTGACTCAAGGATGAGATGAGATGCTTGATGTTATTGCCGGTAAGTTGAAGTTTTCTTGGCTTTCTTGTGCATGTATTGTTAGGCCGGTGTGCCACTATTTCTTCTCTATTCTTTTGGTTACTAGTAGGGCTTCTTGTGTGCCCAAGGTGTTATGTGGATCTTTGTTGGCTATCCTTTTGTTGGGTATTTTGTTGCTAGGAGTTTCATAGGTGTTGCTCTGGGTTTGTATTGCATTAGGTCTTGCTTTGTGGTTTGTTGGAGTTGGCATGGTGGGTTTAGATGACATGATAGGGTGGAATGGGTACATGCATGTAGTGTCTTCATGGATGGTAGGACCCGTAGAGCTGGATCCTGAATCCCTAATGAGCCCATCTTTAAGTGAGAGGTTGTTTAGTGATAGCAAGAGAGGTAGGTCCATTTCTTGTCTTAAGGTACAATTAGGTCCCTAAGGGATTGCATTTTTCATCTTGTGAGAAATGGAGGTGTTGAACCTAAGTTGTTTTGTCTGTAGAATTGTTGTTGGTGGCAGATGAGGCTTTGAATGTCCTCTCTGATATTTTGAATTTTGGGGTAGTATCCTTCGGTTTGACTAGTACACTGGTTACACATAAAAGTCTCATGAGTAAGATCTTTAGTCCCTACTATAATAGGTTTATGGTAGTTTTGGCAATGATAATATGGTTCATTCCCCAATGAGGTAGTGCATGTGAGTTAATTGAGGGTATTACTACAAGTCTAAGGAAGAAGGTCAGGTGCTAAGTAGGAGGGCATGGGAATTTTGGTGGTAAGAGGTTTCCTTCCTAGGTTGTGTGGTGCCGAGTGATGGTATTAAGGTGAACCTTAGTAAGACGAAGGTGATTAGAGATTAGCCTAGACCTTTGACATCGTCAGATATTAGAAGCCTCTTGGGTTTAGTGCGCTATTACCGGAGATTGTAAGTATGTTCTCTTCTATTGTTGTTCCTATGACTTGGTTGACCCTAAGTAAGGCCATGATGTGACCGGCGTTTTGAGTAGGGTGATCTGATAGGTCGGAGAGTTGCTATTTCTTGTGTTATTCCTTAGTGCTAGTAGGATTCATGTGTATGCGGTTGATCCCTGATTCCTTCCAATCAAGGAGACCCAAAATTATTTTTCAAGAAAACCTACATGGATTTTGCTTACTTTAATCTGAGGTTTGAATATTATGATTCCTAAAATTCAATTGATGCATGAGTAGTGTTTATTTGATAATTTTACTGTAATTTAAACCATTATACGAAGATTTACTTTGGGATTTATGAAATTATAAGTATGCATGTCCCCTTTTTGAATTATTTAGGCATGGGTGATTACACTATGGATTTAATTATGATTTCACTTCAATTCCATAGTATAAATGTTGATTTTAGATTTAGTCTTAATTACCCATATCATTCTCTCATTGTTCACAGCATATGCATTCATGTACATGGATTATTTTGAGAAATTATGTTACGGATTAAGCCCAATTTTGTTCTATGGTATGATTTTGATAAAAGGTTGGTTATGACGATATTGTGATCACATATATATCTTTGATTTTGGCTCTTTGAACATTTTGGGTGCTTGCACCATTTTGTATATGAATGGGCTTTTCCTACACATGAGTGTTATGACTATGAAATTATGACTTTGGCATTTGAGCCTAAGTATGAATTATTATGAATAGTATTTGGCTTTTAAGCCCAATTATGCATTGAAATGATGTAGAAAATGACTATTGCCTCTTTGAATGTATGTACATGCATATTATAAGTACTCTTGTGGGATGGCCGATCTATTTGGTCAATTACAACGGGTTATTCACTTCTCTAAGATTCATTTGGGGTTCGGGTTTTGTTCTCAAGTGTGAAGGAGGGCGGGTGACATCCCTAAGTGTCCTTTTGAGCTAGGATTGATCATTTTGAATGTTAGTAGAGTTGTTTGGTTGACTCATGCACCGGTTGTGTCTATTGGGACCCTATAATAGGGTCTTAAAACCCTACCTTGATATGTTTGTGGTGATCTTTGGTGATAAGGTATTGATTTGTTTAGAGCTTGGGAATCATTTGGGAGTAGTGTTGTAAGTCTTGAGAGACGAGAGCTTGTTTGCTAATTATGATAGTTGTGAGTTGCAGGTAACAGGAATATGGTTAGAACTCCTTAAGGATTATGATATGAGTGTGCATTATGTTCCCCGTTAAGGCTAGTTATGTGGTTGACACTCGAAATAGGGTGCCTAGGGGTAGCCTAGCATTGTGGTATATGCTGATAAAGTGGTGACTAGTGGGTTCCATCGATTGGTTAGGTTGGAAGTTAGGTTGAGGAGGTTGAGAATGGTAGTGTAGTGTCCTTGGTGGTTCCAAATTTTCTTTGGTTGAAGAGGTCCAGTTTAAGCGAGGCCTTGGTTTTTCCTTACTAGAGTTTGGAAGTTTCTGGTAAGAGAATGATAGAGTGGAGGTTGTCTGCCAAGGGGTAGATGATGGTTATGGTGCTAAGAGGGTTAGGTGTATTTAAGATTGACAAGTGAGTTTAGGATTGTGAGTCTTTATGGAGTATAGACGGAGGCTGGTAAGGTTGCATAAGTTTGGGGATTTGCCTGTGGATGTAGGTATAGTTCGTCCATTCTTCATGCTTCTAAGTGGATGAAATGTGTTGTTGACTCTAGTTCTTTAGCACTCTTTGAAATTGTGGGTGATATGGAGGACAAGTTGGCTTAAGGGAAGGTCCCAGTGGAGATGTTGGATGGATGAGTGGAGAAGTTGGTTAATGAGGATGTGATATTCATTAAAGCCCTCGTGTAGGGATCATCAAGTCAAAGGTGTCTCCATGGGAGCGATATTCATACCTCATTCACTCTAATCAAGCCTAATATAGCGAGTAAGTTCTTCACGTGATTTCAAGTCTTATGTTTCATCCCCTATGTCACTTATATGCATTCGTGTTTAAGTTGGTAAACTTATGATGATTTTACACTTCTGTTGAAATTTGAAAATAGTGTTTTAAACGCAATGTTGCATTCTTGTTGGGGCTGACTATTTATGATCACTCTGGTCTTGTACGTCTCTTTTACATTTGGGAATGAATGTTCCCAAGGGGTAGATATTGAAACGATCCCAAAAAGTGCCCAAAAATGTGTCTCGGAATGCCCGAAATTTTAATTTTCATATATCTCAAAATCCATTTGTTATTTCGAAAATTCGACTTCATATTCTTGTTCAAGGGGTCCAAATTAGGGGGTAAAAGGGTCTATCCTGTATTTTAGCGCAACCGTAGCAAAATTTGATTTTTCCAAAATTTCAATTTCCAGAGGCGGTCCGTAATAGCTCCGCGACGCGCCTCTGTCGTAGAGTAGTGTTAATTTTGCCAAGTTTTGTTGTCTCGGTCCAAGACTTTTAAGTCTTGGGCCTAACTGTTCCCAAGCGTGTTTTTACATATGCTTAGTCATATTTCACCCTCATATCACCCAAAACATTTACCAATACTCACCAAAACACTTAGCCATATTTTCACTCAAAAATTTAAAGTTTCAAAACCCTGATCCGGAACTAAGGATTTCCTTCAAGCTTCAAGCCTCCATTTCCAATCTTCATCAAGAACTTCTCCAAAGCTAAAGTATGTGGGTTTTAGCCATTGGGTCTTTCCACCCATGGTGTCCTAATATCCTTTTTATTCAATTTGCATGATTTAAAGTTGATTTTACATATGGGTTTTGTATATTAAGAAGTTTACTCCACAATGATTTGACTTCTTGAAAGTATGGTTGTTTTGTTATGTTTTGAGGTATAAATCTTGAATCTAATGTAAGATTTGATAAGGGGTTTTGATGTTTATGGCTTGGGGATGTTGCAAGGTATTGATTGACGGTTTACAATGGATTTTCTTGCATGGTTTCATCTCTAAATTGCATGGTCTTGTACCCCCATTACACACCCGCCAAGTGTTTGATAAAATGTCCAGCTAAGGTTTCTTGTGGAATTGAAGGTTCAAAGCATGAGATATGATATGAATGATTTTATAATGATGAAAGGAGCTTATGTATATAATATACTCTATATAAAGTGTTGCATTAGACCATGCCCAATCCAGGGGACTAAGAGCCCAGACAACTGAGACAAGGGTTTGTACTCATCAAGCTATGTGAGGGGTTTGTACTTCGCCACCAGGGTGATAAGGTGCGATTATCATAAACCATGTGAGGGGTTTGTCCACGTCACCAGGGTGATGAGGTGAGATCATCAACCGAGGTGGGGGTTTGTACTCATCAAACCATATGAGGAGTTTGTACTTCCCCACCAGGGTGATAAGGTGTGATTCTCATCAACCATGTAACGGGTTTGTACCACACCACCAGGCTGATGGGGTGAGATCATCATCAACCGACCAAGGGGTTTATACTTTGGAAATCTAGCTTGGTCTATTCTACACATATAATATCTTATATGAGCATGAGTTATTTAAGCATGTTTTACTTATGCATTGATCATATATGCCATATTGTTATATTATGCCTATTGCCTAGTGTTATGTATTTTAGTTATGATGCCTATCTCTTGTTGCATTGCATCCTACATACTTAGTACATTCAAATGTACTAACGCATACTCTTGCATATATGATATCACTATGTAGGAATCGGAGCCCAAGTTGATCATCCTTCTCCTCCACATGGCTAGTCGGTGCCGCTCAAACTAGTTGGTGAGTCCTCCACTTTGGGGACCTTAGTCTATGTTTTTCTTATTATGTATTGAGATATTCTTCTTTGTGTTCTATTTGACTATGAGGGTGAGCCCGGTTGCTTTGTCTTGGCCCCCGCTCTATTTATGTAGTAAAGGTATTGTTGGACATGTTATGTATCTATGCTACGAGCCTTGACTCTTTTGTCTCTTGATGTTGTTGTTATGTAAGCTTTCCCTAAGTCCCATTTCCCCTTGTTTATGTTTCATATGTCATTTTACATTGCTTTCACGACCAAGGATGTGTAATTATATGCTATGAGGCTTGTTTTATGTTCCTTCGGGTTTCCCATTAGCCGATTACGTCTAGGCCCTAGGCTTGGGTCATGACATATCCCCTATCTCCTGATCCAAAGAGAATAGTATCATCAACATAGGCTAGATGGTTGATCATTGGGCTCCATTTGGGCATTCCATATCCCAAGAATTCAGCGTCATCATTTAGGCTATTGAGTCCCTAGAAAGTACCTCTGTTGCAGTTATAAATAAGGTTGGTGATAGTGAATCACCCTCTTTAAATCCCCTGGTTGATTTGAAAAAAACATAAGCTTTTCCATTAATCACCACTGAGTACTAGTTATTTGTCAACAATCTCCACACCATCTCAATCAGGATTTCTAAGAAGCCAAATCGACTGAGCATCCTGGTAAGATATATCCAAGAAATCCTGTCATATGCCTTCTCCATATCAAACTTCACTACTATATTACTATTCTTCTTCCTTTTATTGATATCTCTGATGATCTCTTGTGCCAAGAGAACATTTTCATCAATATTCCTGTACTGTATGAAGCCTGATTCATTCTGGGAAGTGATTTTAGGCAATACTTTAACCGGCCTCCCATGAATCACTTTAGAAATTATCTTGTTTGCAAATGAACTGAGACTTATGGGCCTGAGGTCTGTGAAACCCTTCACAATTTCCTTCGTTGGTATCAATATCAGATTAGTGTGTGCTATAAATTTGGTCATCTAATGACCACAAAAGGAACTCCCTACTAATCTGATAATGTTATCACCTATGATATCCCAACAATTTTGTTAAAAAGCTCCTGTAAATCCATTCGGTCCACTAAAATTGGCTTCACTAAGATCAAAAACTTCCTTACGCACCTTTTCCTTATCAAGTAATAGTTCAAACTGAAAATTATCCTCCTCTATAATCAATTTAGGGATGTTGTCCAGCAGTGAAAAATCCCCTACCAACTCCTTCTTCTTGAAACTGTCTACCATAAAAATGCACTGCTTCAATTCCAATTTCTTCCTCCCTGTTAATGTTGATTCCCTGCTCATTAATTATCTCTCCTATATGAAGTTTCCTCCTACCTTTCACATAGGAATGGAAAAATCTTATATTTGGATCTTCATCTTCCAACCACTTCATCCCTTCTTTCTACTGCCAGAAGTCTTCTTCTACCTTTAACCACTTCCTTAATTAGCTTCCTCCCTTTTTAATTCTTCTCTGTTTTTCGAAGAAGGCTGCAACTCAAATTGGATCTCCTTTACTTTGATAATATCCTCCAAAGTGGCCACTTTTTGGAATATATTTCCATATGCTTCTCTGCTCCACATTGATAGTGCTTTTCTGACCCTCTTCAATTTTGCCTCAACTCCATAAAAGGGCTACCAACAAAATCTGCTATCCATTTCTGTCGCACTATATTCTTAAACTGTTTGTGTTTTGTCCAAAAATTCAGAAACCTAAAAGGTTTGATTATCACCCCTACCTCCGAATTACAAACTAATTGCATTGGAGCATGGTCAAACCCCTCCCTGGTCCGATGTTGGACCTCTGATGCAGGGAAGCAATCCAAAAAACAACTATTGAGTAGCACTCAGTCTAATCTTTTGAAAATATATTCCCCTTTAATCCTACCATTCCACCATGCAAAATTGCTTCTTGAGAACTTGATCTCTGCCAATGAACAGCTAGTGATAAACAAAGAAACATCTAGGGCCTCTTGTTGTTGAAATGGCAATCCACCCATCTTCTCATCCTCATTCAGAATCACATTAAAGTCTCCTCCTACAATCCACAGTATATCAAAATTTTGGCCGACACTCTGTAGCTCATCTCATAATTTCAATCTATCCAAGGCGCTGCACCTAGCATAAACTGTGGATAATAGGAAAGTTTTATTACTGACTGTGAATTGTACTGACAATTATTGTTTAGAATCTAGAATCACCACTGCTTCCCACTCCTCCCTGCAGAATAGGCAGATCTTTCCTAAAGCGTTAACAATAGCTCTTTAAACCCCAACTTTCTTTTGTAAATAAAATATATTACAACGGCATGAATATTTATTTTTTCCAAAAAAAAAGGTGAAATAATCATAAAAGAATAAAAGAATTTTTTTTAAAAAAAAACAAGCAACAAACAATTATAAACAAGGGAAGAAATTTTTAATAGCACTGTTGAAATATGATAATGTTTCTACCATTACTAATGTGTGAAATTAAATAAAAACATGTGTGTCAAATGTGGTAGGCTAGTCAAAATTGGGCTAACCTCACTTAAGTCAATAATGGCCAAATTCCATGTGGTAAATATGGGTGGCTATGGTTATTGAAATAGTTTAAGAGTTGTTGTAATAGTTAAAATCCTTGCCTATATAAAGTCATGGTAAGATCATTGTAAGGCATTCAAAATTCAAGCATAGTATTTCCTTCTTAAATTCTCTCTTCATTATTTCTATATTTTCTCTTATTTAGTTCTTTAGTTTCTCATTTAGTAGCACTATAATGCTTTAAATTCCAACTAGTGGTATCAAGAGCACAAGTCGATCAACAACGGGCACAATTCTGATACGACACTAGCACAATTCCAGCACTAACTCAAGCACTACTTCAGCACTAGTTCTATTCAAAAATACTGCCATGGCCTCATCAA
>JAABOM020058992.1:0-13286 GCA_011800125.2 Solanum clarkiae
GAAAATTTTTGAGTATGGTGTTTAAATGCAATTATTGCATTTATGTTTGGCTGGAAGTCTCATGATTTCATCACTTACGTATATTTCTTTGATATTCCGGGACGAATGTTCTAAATTGGGAGATATTGAAACACCCTTCATGTGCTTCAAAATGCTCCATAATTATATTTTTCATATATCTCAAAACTCGTACGTCATTTCGAAAATCCGACTTCGTATTCTTGATTGGAGGGCAAAATTGAGTGGAACAACAGTAATCCTCGAATTTTAGAAGACCCATTGCAAAAAATAATTTTCGCAACAGGACAATATCCAGAGAGCCTGCGTGCCCAGGCCGCGATGTGCTTAGAGAGCGCAGTAGTAATTTGAGCAGGTACACCTGGTCTGCGTCGCACCTGTAGCGCTGACCAATGCAATTTTCCCCTATTTTCTTGTTCCATCCAAGGACATTTGGGTAATAACCCAATGCTCATTTAAATGTGAAAGACCCCTTTTTCTTAACCATTTTCAACCCTATGAACCTCAAAACCCTTTTAAAATTCTCTCCAAAACATCACCCAATATTCCATTCAATCTATAGAAATCTCAACGATTAACTTTGGAATTCAAGAACCCAACTCATGCCCCAAGTCTTTCTCTAATTTTCTTCAAGAAACTTCAAAGTTTAGGTATGCTGGTTTGATTGTGGGAAATTTTCTTCCTACCAGTCCAACAATTTCTCTGTTCCTACTACATGAAGTTTATGAATCATTATGGTTATTTATGAACTTTTGAATGGTATTATGAGTGTGCATTCTATTATGGTTTATTTTGTGTATTATCATGACGTAAAGTATTATATGGTATTTATGAATTTATGGATTATTTTTGAGGTTTTTATGAACTCTTGGTTATGATGATATTAGTACACATTACACATATGTCTTCTATATGGGTTTTACAAGAAATTATATTTTATGCCAAAATATTGTTGGGGTTTGATATTAAGATGGATTTCATGCTCCCATGTTCATATTTTGAAAGATGATATATATTATCATGATGGGTTGATTAAGAATGATTTAAATTAATTATTTTCCCTATATATCTTGAAATATAATACTCTCTTAAAGTATGAGATTTTTTACGATAATATTAGTGGGTTGATTTGAATGATTTTGAAATGGGTTGATCTTGCTACTCTTGAAATGCATGATTTTACGTACATGGGCATATGCCCACCATGTGTTTGACTAGATTTTTTACAAGGATTTTTGATGTTGATGAGAGATTTTTGTATAAGTTTACATGACAAATATTCTTATGTTGTTGAAATGCTATTGCACTATTTAGAAGTCAAGTGTTTTCATAAAATTATGGGCTCCCAAGTATGTATTTAACTCATGAATGATATCTAAGATTTTACAAGTGACAAGTTGAGCCCTATTTCAAGATTTTATCCTCTAGTGAGTCATTCATATCAAGTTGAGGGGTCAAGCACGATTTCTTTTTTTTCCCCTCATATTCAAGTTAAGCTCACTAATAGAGGTCAAGCATGTAAATGAGCTACTCGTGTCAAGTTATTCATGTTATGATTAAAGTTACGATTATTCTAAATATTCTGTGGGGTTAGGCTTAGCACCCATTAAGGCTTAAGGTGAGGGCTTGACTCAAGGGGTTCTTATATAAAATCTTTAGTCTCTAAACTATGTGCCACCATAGGATTATATTATTTCCCTAAACGGGCTTTACTAGTGGATCCATCTAGTTCATATTTTTTTCCCTCAAGTGGGGCCATATACGGTTTATCTTGGCAAGTAGACCACACTTTATCGAGGGGGTGTCATGCCTCGTCACCTTATCAAGGGGGTGTCATGCCTCGTCACCTCTCCAAGGGGATGTCATGCCTTGGTTTTCAATTAATAGCTTGCTAGGTCTATGTCGGTTAAGGTCTCCTCCCACATATGTATATTATTATTGTGCAAGTTGAATATTTACATGCATGTTTTGATACAAACAGTGATCATACATGTCATATTGAGTTTATATCCATTAATTATGATTATGCATCTCACTACCGAAAAAATGTATTTTTGCCACAGTTATTACATAAACCGTGGCTAAATTAAGACCCAAACATGTCAATCCCTATGCATTAATAATTCACGCTAAAATATTGTGGCTAAATTACTCGCGTATTAAAAGTTTCCCTCCCTCCCTTTTATTACATTTCCCCCCATTTTATTTCACCCATTAGCAAAACCCAAAATTTTCCCCCAAATCAACAAAACCCATCTAAGTTTTCTACTCACAAAACCTACGGTCTTCTTTAGCAGCAAAAATGCTTGAATTTTTAACCCATCTAATGGATGTCCCTCGTAATGGATGATGAAGCTAAGATTTCATCCAAGTTGTCACCTATAGCAAAACCCAAAATTTTCCTCCTCATAGCATCAAAAAGCTAAGGTCTTCTTCATCCCAAAATTTTTCCTCCTAATAGCAGCAAATCGATTGGGTTTCCATCTCCAAAAATCATTGTTTGAAGAATAGCAAAATCCATCAGGTACACTTTTTTTTAATTTTTTACTTGAAATTAGCATTGGTGACAAAGAATATGTCAAATCGATTGGTTTTGCTACACATTGACGCAGAGATTTTTCTATGCAGAAGGGTGAATGTTATTTTGAATGTATATACTCAAGTTTGAGAAGATATATAGATTTTTACTTACGGTTTTCAAGTCTAACTTCTAAAGCTTTTAGCATTGGTGTTAGAGATTTTTCACATCCCTTTTTACCATGATTGATGTTTCATCCATGTAAGCTGTAGCTACGTTAAAAAAAAAAAACTAATTTGTTAGTTTTAATTCACTTTATGTCATTTTATAAACAATCTTTTTTTCTAAAAATCTGAAGGAAAGCCTTAATCTTTCACAATTTCTGCTCATATTACATTTTCTACACCTTTTATCTAATTGAGAAATCCATCTAAAGCAGACCCATTGGGCCACTGCAGCCCCCGAAAATAGAATATGATTAGTCCACCCATCTATCCATATTCACTTAAATACCAAAGTTAGTTTGCTTCAATAATGACAAGGCTCAAACCTGTGACATAAGATACAAGTCTCTTAACCTTTGCCAATTGAGGAGTTACCCCCAGGGCCAATATATTCATTTTATTCTCTTCTACCATGCTTTTAGCTTTAAGAATTACTTCGAGTGCCTAACATCTGTCAAACTGAGGCTTTCTGTACCATTTGGATGCCTGTTCCAGTAAATAATTTCTAAGGTTTTGGTCTTTGTTTCTTCCTTCTTTATAGAGAGTCATCCAAATCTCAGCTGGTAGAACTTTATGACAATGTTCCTGCTCCTTGAGGAGTGCTACAAACCAAAAAAGAAAATATTAGAATTGTCGTTTTTATTATTTGCGTTTTAAGTGTTTAAAATTTGAACTTGACAATCTGAAGTAATGATAGTATCGAGGTCTACAAGCCACTGCAGGCCGCATAGGTCTTCTCCGTTAGTTTAGCTGCAACGGCGACAGACGCATGAACTCTAAATTAAAAATGCAGCTCTATGTCGTCGTTCTTTTTTGTTTTGACAAAGAATTCATTCAAATGGGTTTGGTAATTGTAAATAATGCTTCTGAACATGGCATGCCACTTGTTAACCTAACTTGATATCTCTTGTATGAGTGAGCCAGATAACCAAAGCTACAAGTTCACAAAGCAAAGAAGTATATGTTACATGATCTCTTTTATTTGGGTCTGTTTTGTCTGCAATCGATGTGTTGTGATGGATTAGTATTGTGATGTTTCTGTTATTGGTCATTAGGGTGATTTCCGAGGTCGTCGAGTCATGTTTTAAGCGTACATGTCTTAATTTAATGCTGATTTCATACGTTGTGGTCACACCTTGTTGTATTTCAGAATGGTTTTCAAGTTTTATTTAGTTAATAGTGTCTTAAAATGGTTCGTTTTCACCATTTCATGCTTTCACAATTAAGTCTTTAACGTGAGTTCAAATTTAATAACTTGCTTACTGTACTGTAGTCATTTCCACCCTTTTAATAATCATATAGATTCCAAAACTTGATTATCCTGATCTGTTTCTTGCCAACAAATGCTTGAAGTGTGGATTTGTTTCCTGTGTTCTTTGCTTACGATCAAGCTTAACGAGAATCTGTGTTGGTCTTTCTCGCCTATCTATATATGTGTCTTTACTGGTTCTAGTATAATGTTTACTCAAATCATTCATATTTTATTGTTTTGAAGTCCTTCTTGAAGTAATTAGTTAGCTCCCTTTAAGAGATTTGAAACCTGGTACTCCTAAGTATATGTCTAAGTTTGGATACTGGAAACTCTCATCCTGTTTAGTTTATGAAATATGATTTCCTTATTTGGTCTAGTTCGAGTTCACGTGATGCTAGGTATTTTAGAGTCTTGGATTTTCATTACATGTCTTGATTTCTTCTCGTATAGGCTTAGCTAATTCCTATTCAAGTTGTTACCATACAAGTAAGAATTTGTTCCACCTGGTACTATGGAAGCAAGGCTGTTTGTCCCTGTTACAACAACTAGAAGACCAAGGAAGGAGGACCAAAATGTCATTAAATTTCTTCCTACTAATATATATTACTATTAGTATACACTTTCTACTTTCTTTCTGTTTTCTTCATCTAATGTGTCTGCCTAATCTTATTGTGTTGTCTCGTCTTTCACTTTTGTCTGACCGATGTGGTTATATATGTAATATGACCATATTTCTAGTTTAAATGGAACAAAAGTATTACTCCCATTTAAAAAAAAATCCCCCTCTTCATCTCTTTTTATCAAGTAAAGTTGACATTGTTGAATCATGTTTTGTCTCTTCAAAGTATAGTGCTTCTTGGCTACTATCTTTTAGTAATCTATACGGGATAAGTTCCAAATAAAGCAAAAGCGCAAAAAATCAGCACATGAACTGCTTGAAATGACCCCAAAAAGTGCCTAAAATTGTGCCTCGAAAGTACCCGGAATCTTGTTTTCCATATATCTAAACATCTGTTGGTTATTTTGAAAATCCGTCTTTATATTCTTGTTTAGTGGGTCCAAATTAGGGTGACAAGGGAAATTCGATTTTAAAGCAAAGCAATCGAATTATGAAATTTCACTTGGTGCGATTTCCAAAGAGCCTCCGCGTCCTCTCAGCGACGCAGAGATGTGTATTTCCTGCACTATCTTTCCTAGTCCGTCTAGATTTTTCTAAGTGTTGGGCCTAAGTTTTCCCAAACATATTTTTACCTATACTTATCTAACTTCACCCTCATATTCCCTAAAACATTTTCCAACACACACTAAAACACTTAGCCTTATTTTCACTTCCAAATTCAAGACCCAAAACCCTCATCCAAAGTTAAGGACCCTCACCAAGCTTCAAGCCTCCATCTTCAACCTTCACCAAGAACTTCTCCAAAGCTAAGGTATGTGGTGTTGAACCATTGGGTCCTTCCACCCATGGTGCCTAAGCCTCCTTTTTACTAATATTGCATGATTTAAGGTTTATTTTACATATGGGTCTTATATATTGAGAAATTTACTATACAGTGATTTTAGTTCATGAAAAAATGATTGTTTTAGCATGTTTTAAGCTCTAAATCTTGGATCTAATTTTGGATTTGATGAGGGATTTTGATGTGTATGTCTTGAGGGTGTTGCAAGGTGTTGATTGATGGTTTTACAATGGATTTTCTTGCATGATTTCATCTCTGAATTGCATGGTCTTTTACCCCCATTACACACCTGCCAAGTGTTTAATAAAATGTTCGGCTAGGGTTTCTTGAGAAATAGAAGGTCCAATGCATGTCTTATAAATTGAATGATGTTATGATGATTATATGATGATGAAATAATGATGGAAGGATGATGAGATGATTGTATGCATATCATGTATAATGAAGAGAGGAAGTGTAGGTATATGATGACTTTGTGGTGATGATAGGGATGTCTATATGAGTTGTTTTCATGGAGAAGTACCTATGGAGTTGCATCTTATTGTTGGCTTCTTATGTTTGTTGTGTTTTTGGGAAAATAATTAGTTCTTTCTTCATGATTTGAATGTAATGGCTTGATGAGTTAGTTCTATGATTCCTACCGAAAAGGCCATGCCGTAAGGTAGAGTGTTTAATAATTCCTATCGAAAAGGCCATGCAGTAAGGTAGAATAGCTAATTGTACCTACCGAAAAGATTATATCATAAAGTATGGACATCCCACCAAAAAGGCCATGTCGTAAAGAAGGACCAAAGGTTCCCATCGAAAAGATCATATCGTAAGGTGTGGACAGTCTATTGAAAAGGCCATGTCGTAAGATAGAATGAATCACGTTTCCTACCCAAAAGATGATATCGTAAAGTAGGGGACGTCTTATACTACCCACTAAAAAGACTATATCATACGGTAGGGGTATTGATAACACTCTTCAAAAAGGTTATACCGTAAGGTGAGTGGGGGTCATTTGGCTCACTCTATGAAGGTTGGTAAAAGGGGTTCGGGTATGTTTCTCATATTGAGTTTGTATTTCTTAATCATGATTTACCAGTATGTTTTACCTTAAGTATTGAGCAGGCATGGCATATTGATGTTGTACCTATCCTTTGCTTACAATTATGCATTTCGATTATGTTGCCTATCTCTTTCTAGCGTTGCATCCCACATACTTAGTACATTCAAACGTACTAATGCATACTCTATGCCTACATGATGTCACCATGTAGGAATCAGAGCCTCACTTGAGCATCCTCTTCCACGTGGCTAGTATGACTTTGCTCAAGCTTGTTGGTGAGTCCTCCATTTCGGGACCTTGGTCTATGATTCTCTTACTATGTATTGAGAAACTCTTCTTTATTTTCTATTTTGGCTATGAGGGTGAGCCTAGTTACCTTGTCTTGGCCCTCGCTCTTGTCTTTATGTAGTAGAGGTGTTGTTGGACATATGGTGTAACTATGCTATGAGCCTTGACTCTATTGACTCTTATTGCGTATGATATGAAAGGTTTTCCCTTAGTCCCAGTTTCCCCTTGTTTATGCTTATCTTTTGTTGTCATTTTAATTTCTTGCGCGACCAAGGATGTGTAATGATATGCTATGAGGTTTGTTTAGGGTTTCTTCGGGTTCCGCATTCGCCAGTTAGGTCTAGGCCCTAGGCTTGGGTTGTGACAAAGATGGTATCAGAGCACTAGGTTGTTATATCCTCGGAATCTAACACACTGCATCGATTAGAGTCTTATTCATGATCGTGTTGTGCACCACAACTATGAGTAGGAGGCTATCAGACATTTTAGGAAGTGTTTCCCTCCATGGTCAACATCGTGCTATAGAGTTGGAAGTAAGGTTATTTTCCCTAACGATTGTTCTTTGCTATGCTATATCATGCCTAACGTAAGAGGAAAAAGGGCCCGTGCTACCGAGGAGCAACCGACCAATGGGGATCTTCCGGATGCTCTCGCCTTGCTTGCACATGTTGTGGCTAATCAAGCCAATCAAGGGGGCCAATCCCTTTATGATCCTACACCGGCTTCTTGGGTGAGAGACTTCATGAGGATGAACCCATCGGAGTTCTACGGGTCAAAGGTGGATGAGGACCCACAAGAGTTTATTGATGAGATCTATAAGGTATTGGCCATCATGGGTATTAGATCAGAGGATAAGGCAGAGTTGGCAGCCTACCAACTTAAAGGAGTAGCACATATATGGTACGATTAATGGAAGGAGGAGAAGGGACTCCACAATGTGGTGCTTTGGGAGGAGTGCAAGGTGGCTTTCCTTAGTCGATTTTTCCCTCTTGAGCTTACGGAAGCTAAGTTGGTAGAGTTTATGAACTTGAAACAAGGTGCTATAAGTGTGAGGGAGTATGCCCTCAAGTTTAATTAACTCTCTAAATATGCTCCTCATTTGGTTGCCGACCCAAGGGCTAGAATGAACAAGTTCCTGATGAGCGTCTCCGACTTGGTGAGTGAAGAATGTCGGTCTGCTATGTTGATTAGAGACATGGATTTGTCCCGCTTGATGACTTATGCTGAGCAAATGGAGGGGGAGAAGTTGAGGAAGAGGAGGTGTAGTGAGGCCAAGAGGGCCCGATTGGATGGTGGCTTCCAAGGTCTAGAGTCCGATGATGCTCCAAGCAAGAGGATTATTAGGGGTGGGGTGCTAAACCCAAGGCCCCAAGGAGATGGTGGGCTGACTCGTCCTAGATGCCTAAAATGTGGAAGGAAACATGGTGGTACATGTTGGAGAAAAACGAGTGCATGCTTTGGGTGTGGTGAGATGGGCCACAAAATCCCGGATTGTCCATATGCTCAAAACAAGGGTATAGGTGGTGATGTTGATCAAGGGAATGCTCCTAAATCTAATCGGTTCTATGCTTTCCAAAGAAGGCAAGGAGAGGAGGCATTGCCCGATGATGTTACCTGTAAGTTAACGATTTTCCTTGGTTTTATTGTGCATGCTTGATGTTTCGGGGGTCGTTATTTCTTCCCATTATTCATTATTTCTAGTAAGATTCAGCTATGTGAGACTATTGATGCTAGAAGGGCTTGTAAGGTTTGCTCCATGTTCTTGTTGCATAAAGTCTTGTCTTGTGATCTTGGTTGAATTTTGGTTGATGTATTGGAGGTCTTGAGGTGGTGTGACTACATGCATATTATAAGTATTCTTGTGGGATGACGACCTAGCTTGGAAAATTGGGGTAGTTTGGGCTACTTGCATAGCATGCTTTCAATGAGCATAGAACCCGTAAGCTTGTAATATGATGGTTAAGGCGGTCGATTTATTTAGTCAACTATGATGGGTTAGTCACTCCTTTAAGATTGATCTTTGGTTCGTGTTTTGTCCCCAAGTGAGGATGAGGGTAGGTGATATCCCTAACTGTTCTTTTCGAACTAGGAGTGAGTATCTTGAATATTGGTAGAGTTGTTTGGTTGGCTTATGCATCGGTTGTGTTTATAGGTTTCATGAATAAGGTCTTAAAACCCTACCTTGGTATGTTTTGTGGTGGTTTCTAGCGATGAGGTATTGATTTATTTAGAGCTTGTGAATCATTTGGGGGATTGGTTACTAAATATGATAGGTGTGTATTGTGGATAGCAAGAAGGTGGTTAGGATTCTTTAAGGATTATGAATGAGTGTGCGTTACTTTTCTCGGGTAAGGCTAATGTTGCGGTCAATGCTCTAGGTAGCCTAGCATGTTTGGATAGTGGTAGCAAGAAGGAGACAAGTGGGATCTATCGGTGGTTAGGTCGGAAGTTAAGTTGAGGGAAGTTGAGTATGGTGGTGTAGCATTCTTGATGGTTCCAAATCTTTTTTGGGTAAGAGGTCTAGATTAGGCAAGGCCTTGATTCCATCTCATTAGATCTAGAAGTTTTGGGTGAGAAGATGATAGAGTGGGGGTTGTCTCCCAAGGGGGAGATGGTGGTTATGATATCAAGTGGGTTAGGTGTATTTAAGGTTGACAATTAAGTTGAGGATTGTGAGTCCTTATAGAGTGTAAAGGGAGGTTGGTTAGGTTGCATAAGTTTGGGAATTGCCTATGGTATGGTTATGGTTTGTTCGATTTTTCATGCTTCTAGGTGGATGTGATGTGTTTGTGACTTTAGTGTTATAGGACACCTTGAGGTTGTGGGTGTTAAAGAGGGTAAGTTGTCTTAAGAGAAGGTTCTGATGGGGGTGTTGGACGGATGAGTGGAGAAGTTGATTGATAATGTTGTAGTGTTCTTCAAGGTCCTTTGGGAAGAGTCGTCTATTCATATGTCTCTCGGGAAGCCGGAGCGGGCATGGAGGAGCAATATCCGTATTTCTTTTATTCTATTCAAGCTTATGATGATATGTCAAATCCTTTCTATGATTCAATTCTTATGTTTCAGCACCTATGTCATTTATATGCATTTATGTTTAAGTTGGCAAGTTTATGATGATATTACACTTATGTCGAGGTTTTGAAAATGGTGTTTTAAAGTGTAATGTTGCATCCTTGTTGGGGATGATTTGTTTCATGATCACTCTTTCCTTGTACATCTCTTTTACATTCGGGGACGAACGTTCCCAAGGAGGATATATTGAAACGACTCTAAAAAGTGCCTAAAACCGTGCCTTGGAAGTGCTCGGAATCTTGTTCTCCATATATATAAAAATCCATTGGTTATTTCGAAAATCCGACTTCATATTCTTGTTCAGGGGGTCCATATTAGGGTGATAAGGGTCTAATCGCGATTTTAAAGCAAAGGAATCGAATTATGAAATTTCACTTGATGCGATTTCTAGAGAGCCTCCGCGACGCAGAGATTGTATTTCCTGCACTGTCTTTCCTATTCCGTCCAGATTTTCTAAGTGTTGGACCTAAGTTTTCCCAAACCTACTTTAACCTGTACTTAGCCAAACGTCACCCTTATATTCCCAAAACATTTCCCGACACACACTAAAACACTCAGCCTTATTTTTACTCCCAAATTCAAGACCCAAAACCCTCATCCAAAGTTAAGGACCCTCTTTTAAGCTTCAAGTCTCCATCTTCAACCTTCATAAAGAACTTCTCAAAGCTAAGGTATGTGGTGTTGAACCATTGAGTCCTTTCACTCATGGTGCCTAAGCCTCCCTTTTACTAATTTTGCATAATTTAAAGTTGATTTTACATGTGGATCTTGTATATTGAGAAATTTACTGCAAAATAATTTTAGTTCATGAAAGTATGGTTGTTTTAGCATGTTTTGAGCTCTAAATCTTTGATCTAGTGTTGGATTTGATGAGGGGTTTTGATGTGTATGTCTTGAGGGTGTTGCAAGGTATTGATTGATGGTTTTACAATGGATTTTGTTGCATGATTCCATCTCCAAATTGCATGGTGTTTTACCTCTATTATACACCCTCCAAGTGTTTGATAAAATGTCCGGCTAGGGTTTCTTGAGGAATTGAATGTCAAATGCATGTCTTATGAGTTGAATGATGTTATGATGATTATATGATGATGAAGTGATAATGGAATGATGATGAGATGATTGTATGCATATGATGTATAATGAAGAGAGGAAGTGTAGGTATATGATGACTTTGTGGTGACGATAGGGTTGTCTATATGAGTTGTTTTCATGGAGAAGTATCTATGGAGTTGCATGTTGTTGTTAGGTTCTTATGTTTGTTGTGTTCTTGGGCAAATAAGTAGTTCTTTCTTGATGATTTGAATGTAATGGCTTGATGAGCTAGTTCTATGATTCCTATCTAAAAGACTATGCCGTAAGGTAGAATGTCTAATGATTTTTACCGAGAAGGCCATGCTATAAGGTAGAATAGCTAATAGTTCCTACCACAAAGAATATTGTATGGTATGGACATCCCACCAAAAATGTCATGCCGTAGGGAAGAATGACTGAAGGTTCCAACCGAAAAGATCATATCGTAAGGTGTGGACATTTTATTGAAAAGGCCATGTCGTAAGATAGAATGAATCACGTTTTCTACCCAAAAAATGATATCGTAAAGTAGGGGACATCTTATACTACCAACCAAAAAGACTGTCGTACAGTAGGGGTAATGGTAACACTCTCCAAAAAAGTTATACCGTAAGGTGAGTGGGGGTCATTTGGCCCACTCCATGAAGGTTGGTACTAAGGGGTTCGAGTATATTTCTCATATTGAGTTTATATTTCTTGATCATGATTTACTAGTATGTTTTACCTTGAGCATTGAACACGCATGTCATATGGATGTTATACTTATCCTTTGCTTACAATTATGCACTTCGATTATGTTGCCTATCTCTTGCTAGCATTGCATCCCACATACTTAGTACATTCAAACATGCTAACGCATAATCTATGCCTAGATGATGTCACCATGTAGGAATCGGAGTCTCACTTGAGCATCCTCTTCCATGTGGCTAGTACGACTTCACTCAAGCTTGTTGGTGAGTCCTCCATTTTGGAGACCTTGGTCTATGATTCTCTTATTATATATTGAGACAGTCTTCTTTATTTTCTATTTTGGCTATGAGGGTGAGCCTGGTTACCTTGTCTTGGCCCCTGCTCTTGTCATTATGTAGTTGAGGTGTTGTTGGACATATGGTATAACTATGCTATGAGCCTTGACCCTATTGACTCTCGTTGCGCATGATATAAAATATGTTCCCTTAGTCCCAGTTTCCCCTTGTTTATGCTTATCTTTTATTGTCATTTAATTGCTTTCGCAACGAAGGATGCATAATGATATGCTATGAGGCTTGTTTGGGGTTCCTTCGGGTTCCCCATTCGCCGGTCACATCTAGGCCCTAGGCTTGGGTCGTGACACTGCTAGCAAGGTTACGAGGATGAAAAACTGATGATGGTGAAAATGAGAGCAGAATAACTCCTGCAGTCACTAGTAACAATTTAAATTCATCAAGCTCTAATGTATCCAACACATAAGAGAAAGATGAGCCCTTAGTTGTCAAGGTTAAAGGTCAGAAGTAATTTCCTCTTTCTTTTTCAGACTTCTCAAATTTTATTATTATTGAGAAGATCAAGTAAAACAATAAATTCTCCTTTGACTGTTGAAGTTGGATTGTGGTTCTCCTCTGAACCAACAAGGAAATGTGACCTTTTGTTGCCACCTAAAGCTTGCCGAGACTTAAACATCCTGTTGCAGAACAGACATTTATGTCCTTTGAATATTTTAGGCTTCATCTTCTTCTCATGATTGCTATTGACATCGTGAGCAGCTGGTTTTCTATTGATGAATGTCTCCCTATGCTTTCCCTTGTCTATGTAACAAGGACCATTATCAGCATTACGACCATTCTCATTTGTTTCATATGCTTTCCCAGAATCAGAGTTTTCAGATTTAGCTTGAGCAATCAAAGCATTAAGTTTCAAGTTTTTGTCCACCTTTTCTTTGCACCTTTGATGTGTTTCATCTAGATTGTCAGCAGGTTTTAGACAATCATTTCTAGCTACTTTCATGTCGACAAATGATGATTTCATCTCCAAAACTGCAGAATTATTGTCAGAAGACTCAACAACGGAATTTACACCATTTTCAAATCTGACAATCCACAGACAACATCATCAAACACTTGGCTACTTCTTCTTAATCTTGCTCATGAAACTTAGAAATAGATGAGGAAACACTTCTATTGTTGACTAAGCAAAAAGAGGAAGACTTAGCGACAAGTCCATTGTACCTTTTTTAGTATTTGATCTACTGCTCAGATTTGGCTCCTCGGCTTCAGTATCTGTAGAGAAAAATAAAGAACACAAATAATTTACGATGTAGAGAAAAATAAAGAACACAAATAATTTACGAGGT
>JAABOM020058993.1:0-13286 GCA_011800125.2 Solanum clarkiae
GGTTTCCTTTGAGGCTTCAAATTCCTTGAAGATTTGTGCAACCTTCAAATTCCAGGTATGTAAAGGCTACCCAAAATGTATAAATTAGATTGGTAGTTGATAGATGATACGTTATAGGTTGAGATTTTTATAGAATTTCTTGATATTTATTTTAAATTCTTATATATTATCTTAAATTGATGATCATCACATTTTAAATTACCGTTTACATGTATTGTTGACTGATTATATGCTCGTTCTATACAATTTTTCCTTGTTAAAGACAACAATAATGAACTTAAGATGATGTCTAGAGCCTTTACTATTTATGGATGTGTTGACTGTTGTGATCTAAGTTTTAAGATGAGTACTGTGACAACTAAAGTAGATGAAGTTAGTATTCTTGAGGTTAATGAGAATGAGATAGAGTTGAATGTAAAGATTTAAATTCCTGAATTGATAGAATGATAGATGAGAGAAGGACCTGCCTAAGAGTGGGGTTGGCTCTATCACAGTTTCGATAGACGTATGAGCTTATTGAGTTTTTTGGAAGGAGTATTAGCATCGAAATGGGTAAGAGTGAGTCCCACTCGCACTCATTAACTACGTGGACAGCGTAGGAGAGGATTGGACCGTGAGAGCGAATGTTTCCTCCTGTCCCGCAGAGGACTTGACAGACTTCTTTAGGATTCCCGACAAACTAGTCCTTTACCCCAGCAAAGTATTGGACTGATGTGGCAACGACATCTCTTCATTGTATCATTACTGGCTTATAGGTGGTGATTTTCAGTTATAGAAACTCCCAGATAGGTTTCCTTCTTGATAGTTCTCTGACGTTGATGTGATCGTATGATGTCTTGATGGATAGTGAAGTGATAGAATCATGTCCTTTACTCTGAGTGAGGATGAGTGATTGATAAGTTGATGTTACGCTTCCATATATTGTTTACCTTAGCCCATTTTACATACAAATACATTCCACGTACTAACGCCCCTTTGGCGTTGCATTGTTTTATGATGCAGATTCTATAGACAGAGGATTTCAACAGCCCAATCATTAAGATTCATAGATTTCGACAGAGACTTGGTGAGTCCTCCCTTGTTTCCGGGCGACATGCTATCTTCTTTTCATTTATTCTAGATTATTTTATTAGACTGTGGTAGCCATGATCTGTCATGGTACATTCTTAGATGAAAGTTATAGAGGCTTCATAGGCATAGACAATGGATAGTGATGTCGGGATTGACTATTTACCCACTTCTTATTTCTATAAAAATTGTTTATTTCATATTCCTTATGATATTAATTGTGATAGCCAACTGTTAGCTTATTATTTTCTTATATCTTCCGCTTATGAATTGATTGAACGAATACAATGAGACTAGGTGGTTCGCTTAAAGGCTTGCAATAGTCTCTGAGTGTCAGTTATGTCTACGGTGCCCTCCCGGAGCATGACAATAGAGAACACATTTCAACTATCCGTGAGAAACCTCTGGCGTAAAGTAAGCTTGAGGAAGGTGTGATACTTTCACGTTCGATTAATGTATTGTCTATTTCTTTATTTTAGGTTGCACATAGCTAGAAATAAAATTTCTTACTATTGGTTATTTTGTTGGAGACATATAAACGTATTATTAAGATTTAAGTAGTCACAATGTCTAACCACAAGATTATTTTATCAATCTTCTTAACTTTTGTTTAATTTTTAGTTGTTTGTTGCATCAAAAGTACGAACATATGATGATTTTTATTTCTCTAAATAATGATACATGACTGACCATTTAGCACTCCGTGAGTTTTTGTCTATGGAAAAAGGATATAGAGGTTGTTGCTTTTTTATAGTGTAATTTTAAGATTTCAACATGTCATAATAAAGTTCAGATTTATATATCATAACAAAGGTATAAAGTCTTTTTGTTATCATTTGTTATATGATTCGTCATAATTGGTAATGCTAGAGAAGTATCAACAACTGTCAGAAAAAGGTATTAACACCTTAATTTGGCTCAAAGACGTACACGTTGTCTTAATACTGTTAAATAGTTGTAATTCAAGAACGGTTGAAAGGCATGTTTGATAGCGTACATTATAGTTGTTTCTATTTAAATAAAATTTAAATTTTTGCTTTTAATAGGGTACTAACAACATATAAATATTGAAAATCAATCTACACTGAAGACACGTGCATTTTTCAGGTTGGACTGTGAAGTTTATGCTCATTTTTCAAGAATTACAGATTATTCAATTTTACTTTGTTAGTTCTTTATGATTGCCACAATTCTAATTGTGAATTTAGCTATATATAATCATTGTAGATGAAAAAAAATCATGTTATAGAATAACATAATTAAACACTTATAATAATGAATTGAAGAACAAGAATTCAAAATTTCCACAAAAAACCACAATGTAATAATCTCAATGTAAAGATAAAATAATGAAAAAATTACAAAAATCCTAGATTTTTTCCCAAAAATTACAACCATCATTTTAATTATCAAACTAACATTTTAATTACAAAATTACCGAGTTGAAAAAGTTGAATGGCCAGCAAAAGAAATTATTTCATTGGTCCTTTTTTACCACCCGAATGACCAGTGATGGACGGCTCTTTATTGACTGTCGTGTCTGTCATTCGTTGCCATTAATCCCAACTTTTGAACCTCCATTTTTTTAGTTTTCTTCAATAAAAGTATTTGAAAAAATTTATTTTAACTTTATACATTTCTTTGACAAGCCAAATTCATTTCAACCATCACTCCTTTCCCTTTGTTGACGATGAAAAACCTCCATTGAAGTAAATCATTATTGCTTTCATTTTTACTCAACTTCTTGGCTACAGTCAACGTATTTGTTCAGGTTATGTATATAATTTTTTATTTCAGTTGTTTGAATTATTTCATGTAGTTTGAATCATTTTTATTTCGGTGGTTTGAATAATTTTATGTTCAATTTTTTTTTTTTTTTTTTTTTTTTTTTTTTTTTGCATTTGCATTTGTATGTACTTTCTTTCATAAGGTAAAAGAAAATAGAAATATGGAAGTTACACCAACTAGAATAAGTCCAAGATTTCAAAGTAAGGATAATAGTCCTCATTGTTGTTTTAGATCGTCTTTTGACTTAAATGCATACACTCCATCACTATCCAAAAAGGACGACGGGTTTGATGTTAATCAAAAGAATGATCCTCGCAAAAGGAAGGGCAAGAAGCTGATGAATGCGAGGAATTTATCACATGGTAATAATTTCGAGGACGAAATGTCATTGTCAAAAAGATGCAAGATCAACACTACTGGTCCAAATTCCTAAATCCCTCTAAAAGTCAAGGTAATTTTTTTGGGATAGTTTTCTAATTTTGTTGTATAGGAGAATCCATTTTCTTAATTCTTTTTTTTTTTTGTAGAAATCGTATGGTAACAAAGTGAAGAATGTATTCGGTCCCCAAAAAAAGAACAATATCAAGAGAAGAATCAAGAAATCACAAGATGATCCAAAGTTATATTTTTGTAGTCCTTAAAATTATTATTTTTTTTAGGATGGTAACATTTTTTTTCTTCTTTATGTTATTGGTGTATTTCAGATCAAGGAGAAGCTGTCCCATTGGTGTTCTTACATTAATGACAGTGTTTTTGATGAAGTAAGAGTGTTTTTTATCAAAGGTATGAGATGTTTGATAAGTTTAAAAGTGACCTATTTGGGTATTTATTTTATCTCCCCCTATGAATGTGCAAGCACAATTTATTAGAGCCCTGCTTCATCATTTGAGAAACAAGAATGATATGGGTGAAGTGTTTGTTTTTGACTTTAATGGGAAAGCACTACGTTTTGGTCTTAGAGAATTTAGGGTTGTCACTGGATTCAAGTGTGGCACAGTTGATGAATATACTGATGATCTGGTTGGTAAATCAAAGCTTGTGGAGCGATATTTTCTCATGGCATGTCACAAGCGTGTTGTAAAGCACTATTTGATTAGTGCGTCTAAGACTGGTCTGTTCGAGCCGGAGGATGTATATAACGTTGCAGTTATTTACTTCATTAGTACGTATATTCTATTGTCTCCATCGAAAAAATATTTCATCCCGTTAGATCATTTTTTGTTAGTGGAATCTGGACGTCACACAATGTATCCTTGGGATAGACATTCCTTTTTTGATTTGAGGGATTCATTGGTTCGTCAACTTAAGGAAGCTCCAGACTATGTTTAGTTCTGTAGTTTCCCTTTGGCAATGCAATTATGATTTTATGAATGCTGTAACAAAATTGATGAAGGTATTGTTGTTCGGCGAGATAACCAAATTCCTCGGTTATTCAACTGGATAACATCATTCAAAAGGTTGTATTTTGATAAGCTTTTGGATGGAATATTTAGATGCTATGGCAATTATGTAATTTATAACTTTATATGTGTATTCTGGTCTTTTTTTACTTTTATTGATAATAACATTTTTTTTATTTATTCTTGGAAAAATTGTAGTATAAGTTTCAAAATTTTTCATTTACCGCGGAAGATTTAAATTCTTTTAAAGTGGAATACCTTGAGGATTCGAGGTCTGTTGATTGCAATCTGTCATATGATAGCGATGATTGCAATAATGATGTTTTTGTCATTAATTTCAAAAGGCTAGATGAGGAGTTTGTGTTTGTTAGTATATTCAGAACTGTGATGTCATACTTTTTAATTTCATTTTTTATAAATAGTCTAAAATTATATTTTGATTTAGGTGTGCAATGATTGCAAAGAGTTTGAGGGTAAGGTTGAAGCTCAAATTGGTGAATTAAAAGCGTACATGTATGGATGTTTCAACAATATAATTAATCATATTAAGTTGTTGCAAAGTCAAGTATCAAAGGAAGAAATTGTTAGTGAGAAGAAGATATCGTAGAAATTTACGTATATACGTGTAGAACATTATGCCTTATAATGGCGCGAGTGAATAGAGTGTGGTATTCATGGTTATATTATTTGTTGAAAAATGTCTTGTTGTTTTTGAATATTTGGCGGAATCTAATTTTTTTTATTCTCCCATACATTATCATTTTGTTGGTTTAGCTGTTGTTTGATTTGGAGTTTCAAATTTTTTTTTATTTTTTTATATTGTGCTTACCTTAGAAATGCAAACGCTATTCATTATTATGGAATTATTGTTTAGGGATGGCTATGAGGACATTTAACAACTTGGTGTAGCTGTTGGTGGTATGTCTCATCGGTATTTAAAGTGGTGACCCCACTGTATATGGTATGGTTGCAAAAGTTAAATATATTTTTCTCCCATATTGAATAGTGTAATTACCTTTTATATTACATTCAAATCCCATGGTACTTGTCATGTAATTTATATGCTTATCTTATTAGGGGGTTATATTGTTAATAGATATAGTCATTTATGGTAAAAATTATTGATTTGGTACTATTAAGTTATCTATATCGGTAATTTAGTTATGAGTCTAGTGAATTCTTGGTCTGTCAGTTGGTGGTTGTTTTTATTTTTTTTTTTTAAATTAATTTTTCCCATGCGTATTATGACTGCACTAGAGCCTAGGAGTGTGCAAAAATCGAAACGACCGATAAATCGAACCGATAAAAATGTTATTGGTTTATTATTATTGGTTATTATGTTATCGAGTTATTAATGGTTTTGAAAAAAAAAACTATTGAGTTATCGGTTCGATATCGATTTTTACTATTGGGTTATTGGGTAAACCGATAACTCAATAAGATTATAATAATTCATTATTTTACCCCTTTGTAAATATTAAATATTAGTAATTTAATAGTAATAGGACACTATAGTAGTACTTTATCTTTTTTTATCTTTATCGTACTTAAGTGATTAGTTAACCACTCTAGTATTTAGTCTTTAATCTTTATTCTTTTGTATTCCATCTGCTTTTATTAATGCAAATTCTCATTATTATCCTTATCGGGTAAACCGAAAATCGAACCGTTAAGGACTTAAAATCGATAAATTGAAAACTGATAAAATTATTTTAGTGGTTTGTTATTGGTTTAGCATTTTTTAAAATCGAAAACCGATAAACCGAATCGATAATGTATAGAAACGAACTGAACCGACCGATGCACACCCCTACTAGAGCCAACGGTGTTTCAACATAGTTTCTGAATATGGTATATTATTTGATATATTATATCGTCAAGTCTTTAGTTTGTCAAAATGGTAATTCTTTTGTACATTACATGGTAAGCTTATTAGTTAGTCATGCTTTTAATGATTTTATGCCCTTATGATAACCATTTGGGTTATTATTCTGAGTTTTCTTAGCGTTGTTTGATTTTTTCTAGTACCATGGCTTTGGAACGTGTTCTCTGTTCGGTATATTCTATGGTAATTTCATCTGTACGGCAACATGTCAATGTCTATATACCTTTATTGTAGATATATTTTGTTTTCTGAGTCCAATTGTTGGTGTAGCAGTTTATATATTAATTGATAATTTTTTATTAGTTTGCCACCTTGTTAATGTGTTTACTGTACTCCTCCATGGTTAAAAAAGTTTGATATTCTTTTATGTTAGTTTAATTATGTATGCATAAGCAACCTATTCCTTGGTGGTGGCTAATTGGATGTGATTTTACATCGGAAAAATGGGGCTATGTTAGTTGTTTTTACTTTTACTACGTTTGGATTTCTGTTGATTTATATTTTTCATTTCTAGTTCTCTTATATAGGTTGTCCATGGTCACACTCATGTGGATGTAGATGTAAATGTTGATTTTTGTGATTTTGAGTATCCAATTCATGATTTTTCATCGAACAATGAAACTGCACAATTTGGTGAGAGTTGTATACGTGAGCCAGTTCAAGGTTAGTCTTTACATATAAATTATTTTAATTTCAATAATAAACTATTCAACTCATGGTTGACAATAACTTTTTTAAACCCCATTAAAAGTCCCAGTGGAAACAACCAAATCCCTACACAAGAGTCCCACGTTGGATGGCTTTGAATTACTTGATTTTAGAGAGTCCCAGATTATTGCTTTGGAAAACAGATTGATTTATGTGACACCAACACAACGGGCCCGAATAAACCAGCATGAGCAATTTCACAAATCACCCTATACTGACTTAAGTAGTTCTGCATTTAAATTAGATAAATTTCCGGTTATATTTGGGGTCAAGCATCCTTTCATTGGTTATAATGATTTTGAAGCTAATTCGGTATTACTTGAATCTTTTAAGAAGTGAATTTCTGACAGATTATCGAAAAAGTGTGGCAGGTTTGTGCAAATTTATTTATTTATTTAATATAATTCATTACATTATTTACTTAAAAATTTATGTTGTTTTCCTTTTTAATTTTTTAGGAGAGCTAGAGCTTTTACAGCTTCATCGAATAGGATAAGTCCTCAGTTTGATTTTAGGGTCCAGAAAGTTGGGTTGATGGATTGATTCTATGTTATGGTCTCTACTGGACAACTTTGGACTGACTCGGTAAGTTTATTTTTAAGGATTTCTGTATTTATTAAGTATTTTTTTATTTTAACGGTTCCTTGTTTTCGATGAATATGTTTGCTGATTTTGTTTTTAGTTTGTCTTGTTGAAATTTATAAAGTTTAACCTTCATAAGTTTTTATGCGTTATCATTTTTGCGTATGTGGGATTATCTCCTTTGAAAGTTAGTGTTGTCTTGGTTTATCTTATTCTGCTTATTTAATTCTATTGGTCAGTCCTCAACAAGTCCATTAACACCATCTATTTTGGCCTTCTTTGGTGTACATTCTTATTAACAAATTATCTACTGCTTGCACTATATACTTGTCCATATTTATTTAATATTTTTGATTAACAAGATATTTATTCCCACATACTTCTTCTAATGATACAGTATGTGAATGTTATTATGTACTATTTGCGTAAGAAATGCAAGTATGGTAATGTCACGCAAAATAGAGTGACAACGATATACATTTTTTTCATAAATTGGGTTGAACAAATCCATGATGTTTGGGTTAGGAACAATAGAGATTGCACATTGATCACCCAGGATCACATTGTTGCACAATATATAAGGAGTTTCAAGATTTTGACAAATACGCCATGGGATAAAGTGAATTATGTTTGTATCCCTATTCATGTCCCCTCCAAATATCATTGGGCGTTGGTAATTTTTTCTATATAATGTCGGTGCTTGTTTATGTTTGATTTACTTAGCGAAATTGGGGTTGCCCACAATTCTATGGTTATGCAATTGGTGTGCAAGTTGGCTGTCATTATTCCCTTAATTTTGGTTAGTACTTGATTTTATAGAAAAAGAGATGATATTGACTGGAAAAACTCGTTGGACTATGCTATTTACGCATTTTCGGACAGCCTCACCTTTATTTTCTGTGATAACACTCTCCAACAGGTTGAAGATTCCAAGTAAGTACTATTTCCTTGGTTATATTTCTCTTTTCTTGTTTTTTTCTGGTTGGCCTTAATCCTTTTCCTTTCTTTTTTTTTTTTTGGTTGTCTATGTGTAGTGATTGTGGATTATATACATGTGTTTTTTCTGAGTTGATATGTGAAGGGTATGACTATGTTGAGATTCGAAGTGAAATATTTGACTCAACTTTTTGTCGACTAAGATATAGGACATTGTTATGGGACTATGCCAATAAGAAGATTAATTCTGGTGCAATTAGTGAAAACGAGGTGACTGGAAGGGTAGTTAGCAAGCTTGGTGGTCCTACAATTGATCTTGTGCATGTTGGGGAGAGTAAAAGCGTACCGACATCTAAGTATGTTCCTAGGAGGAACTCTTAGAAGTGTTTTGTTGGAAAGAGTTCTGTTTTTTTTTTTGGTGTATAGTTTGTTTCTTTTGCTATCCATGGATGTTTAATGTTCTTAGAACTCTTTTTTGTGTTTACTTATATATCAACTCGGCGAATAATATTATGATTTTTCTATGCACAATATAACTTTCGTTATAAATATTCGTTTCTTCTGTTAACATTCTCTTAATTGTTACAGTTTCTAATTAATTTTTGGCATACAAATAAACCGCATTTTGAATAAACTTTCTTTATTTGCGTTGTTTCAATTCACTTAATTATTATTTTATTAACAATTTAAATTTTCAACTAAAAATCATTTCAGTTAAATGTAACATACACCATATTTTTGACTTTGCAAGAAATATATATAAATTCTTCTTTCAACAATATTATTGCTATTTCATACTTATGCATATAGACCAAAGTATGTGCTATATTACCATTTTTAACATGCACATAATTTCGACTATCTCATTGTACGGTTTAATCATATATATATTTTTTCATCCTATCTGTTGATGTTTAACCAAAAAAAAAATCATAAATAACGCATCTGCTACAATGTCATCTAAAAAACTATACACTAATAAATGCGTGCAATGTTACCATAACTGAAAGTTTATAAGGGTGCTTCATACCATAATAAAAGGATTAATACAGTACTTTTAACAAACAACACTAAAACCATTACATACCATAAAATTAAATTTCATAATTGTCAATTCATAAATCAAGCACTAAAATCTCAACCCACATATGTTATAAAAACAAGCACAGTCATTCTCATTTCGGGACAATTCATCTTCTTTTGTCCTTCTACAACAGTTAAATTATTTGCACCTTTCACTTTTTTGCATTTCATTTCATTGAATTCTTTTTCCTGTCTTTGTTTGATGGCCTCCCTGGCCTTCTCCTTGTAGTGGGTGGCAACACTAATTCCTCTGTGACATGAATCAGAATCACTCATGTGCTTTCGCAAGGGAGTGGTTTGATTGGTATGGCGTAAGTGTCCCTAAAGTTCTTGTTACTATAGTAGATTGAGCAGAACGACTCGATGTACTTGTTTCTATACTCAATAGCAGCTACAGCGTGACTACATGGCATTTCATCATATTGAAACCTTCCACAGCTACACATCCGTGTATTTAGACAAATTGTGAATCTTTTTGCACCATCTATAACGATATAAGGATGTTCTATTGATGTCCGGACCTTAAAAAAGATATAAAAAATATTAAATCATCACTATCATTTTTTTATATGCAACAACATATTAACAAATCATAATTTATTGTACTAACCATCATATTATTTAACAATTGCTTATTTGCCACCAACATCTCATTATATTTCTTTGTCAGGACATTGTTGTTTTTCTTTCTTCCTCGTTGTGTTTTTCATTCCAACATTCTATTGTTTGCCTCACATACTACAACATAGGAACCACTGGTAGCTTTCTCCCCGGCAAGATTACTTTATTTATGGATTCAACAATGTTACTTGTTAATGTCCAAGTTTGCTTTACTGTTGTATGGCAGCGAGATCATTTTTCAAAATCAGCTTTCACCAAGTATGGTCGTATTTTTGGATTTATTTCATTCATCATATCGATCAATTCATTGAACTCTTGGACAGTATATGCTTTCGCTAACTTCCTAACTTCCTCGACATTCTTATGAATTTTTTTCAATATATTTGACTACAAATGGTAGATACAAGCATAATGTTTGATGTTCGGATAAACACTGCCTATGGCATTCCAAATGCTATTATTTCTATCAGAAATAAAGCACATAACATCCCTATCATCAAATGCTGTTTTGAAATTTTCAAAGAACCAACCCCATGCATTATCATTTTCAGAATCGGCAATACCATACGCTAGTGGCAAAATATTTCCTACATGAATTTTAAATTTAATACTCTATAATTAAAATATTTTAAATAATTTAATACTCATTTGAGTTCTCTTTTACACTAAATTAAATTAATTTTAGTCGAGTACTAACCTCCAGGATCCAATGTGCTAGCTATTAACATGGTTCCTTCAAATGTTAAGCAAATGTGCGTCACATCAACTATAACTATTGGTCGACGATATTCCCATCCTCTTATGCTTGCATCCAGTGCAATAAAACAATATAGGAACTTCTCGTCTGGTATTTTTTTAAGATTAACGATGGTCCCAGATATGTTTGTTCCAATATATGAAGATACATTGAGATTTTAAAATATGATTCTTTCGGATCCCCTCGCAATATCTTCATTGCTTTGTGTTTGCCCCGCCAGGCCTGCGTGTATGTCAATGAAATACCATGTTGTCTTTTCATATTTTCTTATATGTCGCTAGGGGCGTAAATTATTTTGGTGTCGCTATATTTAGGAAGCAACAGGCTACCAAGCACACCACTATTACACAGGCGTTTTGTGGTCAGCCGGTCATCTCTGGAGAAAATGTGTTCATTACTGAAAATTCTAACTTTTAAGAGATCTGACTTACCCAACGATGATGACTTAAAGTATCAACAACAATTATCGTCTGGACATTTCAATGCAAAACTATAAATAACAACGATTGGAACTTACTAACAGTTCCAATGTTATGCAATATACCAACCTTATATATTAAATGAAAGTTAGGTTTTACCTTATGGTACATGACCTAAAAATCTGGAATTGAAATTATTTTAACAATGTCTATCTCGTCATAACCTCAATCAATGTACACTTGTTTATGTATATTTGGACTTCCTTCACTTCATCAGCCAAACTATGGCTGATTACATGTGGTTCTTCAAACTCATCATCACAATCAACCATTATTACTTCATTGAATGTCAAATCCATGGCTACTGTTGTTACTGTTTTCGACAACATCATTGGATGAGTAGCTTCATGCACTATTGTTTCAAAACATCGATCAGTATTACTCCACACACAATAAATATTTTGAAAAGAAATCTGGGTTGAATCTTTTTTTATCTAAATAAACTCTTAGCCCTATGTCATTTTGTGTATTTTCAATGGTGGCGAATGCACATTCACTGCATATTGTATCATCAAATCGACGCATGTCATGTCCACCCCTATTTGTGAAGAAATGAGTCTCACCTGTCCGTCATAATTTGATTACATATCATATAACACTCCTTTCATTTTATAATTAATGTAGTTACCTGTTCACATTCAACAATATATACCAACAGGAACACCAAATTATGAATACTTGAAAATCCAAACGTTTTTTCACATTTATAATACAATGCAGCTTACCAAAAATAAGATTAACCACACCATTTTCCTACTATTACACATCAATCATCCCCACATTGTAATTGTATTAGTGTATCAAACACCAACTGCATAACTATACTTAGCCCCCATTCTTACGCATGTTATACCACCACTACAACTAACATTCACTAGGCCAACATGCCATTTTTAAGCATCCATAAATATCGAAAAAGGTTAAATAGATAAATATACATCTTTCTCTACCAAAGAATAAATGGACAAAACCATAAACAATACTTTAAACTAATTGCATACAACTTGAAAGTATCAAAAATTAATCATACTGCCATTAAGTTTAATATAACACAATAAATCAATTTTTTTGGTTATTTACATACCTGCTACGTCTCACTTTCCGTCATATTTTATGAGGATCGACATGTATTTATCGTTATCAATGAAATTTGAATGGATAATACCTTCATTTTATACTCCCCAACTCATTTTCTTTTTTTTATTTGATCTGAGAAACCCTCTAAATGTGTAGAGAAAGTTTTTACTATGCTTATGGTAACTACACTATCTATAATCAACAAGATGTGAGGTACATTTATATTTACTTTTTCATACTCGTCTGCCACACCAAAAAGTATTCTATCTACTCAGTCAAATCAAATTAATTGATTTGATTCATTAGGAAAGAGAAAAGCCATTTGTAATTAAAAAAAAATATCGTACAAAAAAAATGCTACTTTGCTCTTGATTGTTAGATATGGTTGATTTTAAAAGCAAAGGACATGTTGTACATCAACATGTCCATCACTATTAATTAGTACACGTCACGACCCAACCCAGGGGTCGTGATTAGTGCCGATTGGGCACCCAAAAAATACCAAACCAGATTTCCAACTATATTAGCTAAGGAATTTTCAGAAATTTCGGCAGAATTCCTCTGTTTTACTAACTACCCAAACCTGCAAACAGCAATCCCAGCATACCACAAACATTTATGTCACGACCCAACCCAGCGGCCGTGACTAGTACCGTTAAGGTACTCAGACAAATACTAACCCGAAAATTCGACTATTACAGACAAGAAATCTACCAAAATTTCGGCACAGTTTTCTCCGTTTTACTAACTAACCTCACCTGCAAACAGAAGCTTAGAAAAGAATACAAACATATACATACATAAGCGGGCCGGCAAGGTCACCGCTGCGGTACAACCGCCCAACAAACATCTCATACATACATAATCATATCACAGACATCATCCCCCACTCACGTGTATCC